>JAYESA010000018.1:137326778-137466431 GCA_036927795.1 Iris macrosiphon | reverse complement strand
TGCTAAAAGTAGCAAAGGGGGGGCAAGCCTCAATAGACAGATATTTGCAAATCTTAGGTTTCTTTTGAGTGAAAAGCATGTAAGTTGGTAAGTCTTTACTGAATTGAAACAGATCAGCTAACTTATACATCACATAAAAATGTGAAACTGCATTTTTCAAATTTTAGTGCATAAAACAATTGAAAAGCATGAAACATTCTCAAACCACATCTTTCATTCGGCTAAAACATTGTCAAGAATCCTACCTTTACCATACCTAGTTTAATACAAATTCTGCTTTCCAGTTTTTGTTCCACGTACAATAATTTGGTTATACTTTTCAAATAGCCCACCACTAATTTCTGGTATCATACATCATAAAGCAATAAGATGGTCATTTGATGACCCTTACATCTTTCTAAAATTACGTTCGACTCATGCTACATAATACATATAATTTGACCAAATAATAGATGTTTAAATTGCTCGAATCCGATCGATTCACAAAAATGTAAAACGAGAGCTCAAATTAATGTAAGCAATCTAATAAAAAAAACTATCTATAACCTAGAGCAATGTTGCCATTCCACCATTTGATAAATTTGATGCCCTCTTCTTCAATATTCTGGATTATTTTTCACCAAGCAGAGTAAGATCAACAGTAATATAAAAAAAAATGTTTAACAAACTTGCCACTCTAATCCAAGATTGTGCAAGTAAAAATTAACAAATATTCACAAACGACTTGCTACAGACTGCAGTTGTTACCATGGCTGTTCATGTGGTTGTTTTTCAACTCATCTTTCAGTTTCATGCTAAGATCTAATATCTTACTTAGTTCTCCATTCTAAGTGCATATGATTTCTAATTCATACTCTTTTCTTATGTATTTCTGACATGTACACTTTGTTGATTGTGAGGTTGCATAATTGTAAATAACGGAGTATTTCATATAAATTATATAATATAAGTGAAAGGAAAACTACCCTTTTAGGAAATTGGAAAGTTGTACTGGGACTTGAAGCCAAGGAAACAAATCATGAAATTTTAGGCTTGAGATGGAAGAATTTTATAAAGGTCTTACTCTTCCTGCAATTTGACATTTTCGTGTTACTTTTATTTTGAAGGGAGCTATGCTAAATTAAAGAATTGATATGACAATGATGTTGATTGGGTTATTTGGTTAATTGGCACCTTCGTCAGAAATCTATATGATATTCTTTTGAGAAAAGGCTGAACAGGGAATTCATCATGGTCTTCATGTGGTGAATGCAGTTCCTCAACTGTCCTGTGTTGTCCCTCAGACCTGGAATGTTTTTGTCCTTTTTTAATAATTCCGACACTATCTTGAATACCGTTCTGAGCTGGAGAACTCACTGTGCCCACCATATTTGTAGGATGATCTATTCTTACCCATTATTTGCTACATGGCTAGAAAGAAACACAGTTTTTGTAGTAGCCAATTTAAAACCCGCTTTGATAATTCTCTTGCCCATTATTTGTTTATCTCCTGGATAGGTACTGATGGAAGTGCTTGGAAAGCAAATATCCTGAATGTGCTTGAAACAACGTGTTCCCAAAAGGTCACATTTGTGACTTTTGCGAGGTAATCTCAAATGTGGCTACCCTTTTCCTTTCATGAGAAATGAAATGCAAAGTAGTGGGAGACTATCTCATAGCACGAAGTAACCAAAGAAGGTATGACTGTTGCATTTTTATCTTATGATATCTCAATCTCTCACATATGGGGTTGTTTGGTTGCTTAAAAGTGGCCATTCATTGGTAGAGGCCATTCATTGAAAGTGGCTTTGAAAGTCCACTTTCTATGTTTGGTAAACATTGCAAGTAATTGAAAGTGAAAATCCAATCGACAATGGACTTTCAATGTCGAAGCTTTTCTCCCTCCACATCCAAATTTTAAAAGAGGATGTAAAATTTCAACAGCTTTGAAGCTTAAATTGGCACATCAAGGAACCACTTCAATGTTTACCAAACGGTCTTTTGTATTGCACTTAATGGAAACTGCAAATTATTCCAGGCTCGATTTGCACTTTCCACTTTCTACTTTCAAGCAACCAAACAGACATTAATGGTAACATAATACACTTATCTCCTTGCACAAGGTTGCGTACAATTTTTTACTCCTTTTCTCTGAGCAAGTCCTTATCAAAAGAGCTTAGTTAGCTTACATCACAGAAGAAACGTGAAATTGCATTTTTCATATTTTAATGTGTAACACACAATTGAAAACCATGTAACGTTCTCAAACCACACATTACATTCTGTTAAAGCATTGTGAAGAAGCCTACCTCTGTCAGACCTCGTTCGATACAAAACAACCTTATGCTTTCCGTTTCTCTTTCCATGCAATATAAAATGCTCTTCCATGTACTATAATGTTCAGGATATTGGCTTATATTTTTCAAATAGTCCACAACTAATTTGTGATATCATAAATCATAAAGCAATAAAATGGTCATTTGACTGTCCTTGCACCTTTCTGCAATTATGGTCAACTCATGCTACATAATACATATAACAAAGATCAAATATAAGCTGTTTAAAATTGCTCGAAAGAAGACTTCTGGAGCAATCTATTGAATCCAATACCAAAAAACTATCTACAATGCCATTCCTCCATTTGATAACATTGAAACCTTCTTCAATATTCTAGATTAATTTTTAACTCAAACACAGGAAGATTCACAGATAAGAACAAGTTTAACAAAATGCCACTCTAATCGATATTGCGCAAATGAAAATAAGCTCCCCCCCCCCCCCCCCCCCTCTCCTATTTGACCTATTTGAAAAAGTATAATAATCAGTGTAATAAAGAAGAAGATCCCCATACCAGTTTTGACAACATCAGCATCCTTTTTTCTGCTGTCCGACCGATTAAATCCCTTTGGAACACCAAATCTCCTCGATTTCAACCTCACGATTCCCACTCTCTTCCTTCTATAAGAAGAAAACGAGACGACGACAACGGCAACGGTTCCTCATCCAAAACCTCTTCACGAGACTCTTCCTCGGCTTACTAATCCCCGGACCCACTTCCCCCTTGACTCCGCCTACCGCCGCCGCCTCCTCCGCCTCCATCTCCCTCGCAATCTCCCTTATCTCCGAAACGACCTTCTCGAACCTCTCGAACTCCGGCCCCTCGCCCGTCTCCTCGGAAACCCTAATCCTAGCATGTCTCCTCGGAAACCCTAATCCTAGCATGTCTCCTCGGAAATCCTAATCCTAGCCCGTCTCCTTGGAAACCGATGGATCGAGGAACTATACGGCACCGGCAGTCTGTACTGCAAGGAGGGCAGCAAACCGGAGGGCAATGCCGAGGAGTTCTCCATGGAGCCATCGATTGCCGCCAGGGTCGAGGAACGGGTCGACGGATTACATCTTTAGTTCATCATTTATTCATATTATCATATTTTAGCCTCATGTTACATATTTCAACCAGTTTATCGTTCAGCCGTGCAGGCATTTCCTAGTGCATAAGAACGGTCATACAATAAACATGTTTCATAGTCAGGAATTAATATGAAAATATTTTGCATGCTTATTAGATGCAGGAATGGTCAACCATCACTGGGGAAGAAAATAATGTCTTTTGCCCCATTGAATTACAGTGGGCCATGAGAACCAACCCAGACACTGAGCTTCAAATTAGACCTTTACATTGTATGGATGCTATGGTAGAACAGAAACCTCTCGAACTCTGATGCAAGGCGCGGAAAGGTGTTGCTTAATTCCCAATATCTAATGGTTGCTCAGAAGTGAAGAAAACGACGAAAATTAAAACAGCATTGATTGTTGGAACTGCACTTTTCACATTTTTTGTGCGTACCACACAATTGGAAAGCATGTAACATTCTGAAACACCACCTTTCATTCTGCTAAAGCATTGTGAAGAAACCTACCTCTATCATACCTTGTTCAAATATGATTTCAACCTTATGATTTATGGTTCTCATTTCATGTACTATAATGTTCAGCAGCACAAGTAAATTGGCTTGTACTTTTCAAATAGCCCACAACTGTGGCTTGGTTTGGGCTTGCTGCTGCTTTTCAAAAACTGGCAGCAGAAGCATATTTTGACAGCAGGTGGGAGGCTCCTGTCAAAAGCTGTCCAGAAACTGAACCAACTTTTCACAAGTTTTTTTATAAGCTGCTTTTACCAACATTCTTGGACCGCTTTCCAAGAGGAAAAAACAGAAGTCGCCAAAAATAAGCAATCCTAAACCCAACCATTTGTGGTGTCCTAAAGCAATAAAATGGTCATTTGATTATCCTTACACCTTTCTGCAATTATGGTCAACTCATGCTACATAATACATATAACGAAGACCTAATATAAGGTGTTTAAAATCGTCTGAAAGAAGACTTTGGAACAATCCAATCAATCTACTACCAAAAAACTATCTACCGCACATATAACGAAGACCTAATATAAGGTGTTTAAAATTGTCCGAAAGAAGACTTTGGAACAATCTAATACCAAAAAAATATCTACCGTACATATAAGGAAGACCTAATATAAGGTGTTTAAAATTGTTCAAAAGAAGACTTTGGAACGATCTAATCAATTTAATACCAAAAACTATCTACAGCCTAGAGCAACATTGTCATTCCGCCATTTGATAGCATGGAAGCCCTCTTCAAAATTCTAGATTATTTTTAACTGAAGCAAAACAAGATCAACGCCGGTAAGAAAATGTTCAACAAAATACCACTCCAGTCTATATTGCGCAAGTGAAAATAAGCTACTCATTGCAGTGTAATAATCAGCGCTATAAAGAGCAAGATGGCCATACCAGTTTCGACAACATCAGCATCATTTTTTCTACTATCCGGCCGATTAAACCCTTTCGGAGCACTCAACATCCTCGATTTCGACTTCACCAGCCCCCCTCTCTTCCTTCTAGAAGAGGATGGTGGTGGCTCCTCCTCATTCAAGACCCCCTTCGCGAGACTCTTCCTCAGCTTACTGATCCCCCGGCCCACCTCCCCCTTGACCCCGTCCGCCGCAGCCGCCGCCACCTCCTCCTTCGCCTCCGCCTCCCTCGCCTCCCTCGCCATCTCCCTTATCTCCGAAACGGCCTTCTCGAAGTCCTGGAGCTCCGAGACCCTACCGACCTCCTCCTCGGAGACCGCTGAAACCCTAACCCTAGCTCCGTGTCCGACTTCCTCGGCCGGCTCGCGGCGGCCGAGGAACCAGACGGCGACGGCGGTCTGGACCGCGATGAGCGCCGCGAACCGGAGCGCCAGCCCGAGGAGCTCGCCGGGGAGGAATATGCTGCCGCCGGGATCGAGGGACGGGTCGGCGACGACCGCCGAGTGCGACACGACGAGCTCCTCTCGCTCGAACTCGACCGATTCTACTGCTTCGACCAGAGGTTCTTCTTGTTCTTGTTCTTGTTCTTGTTCTTGGGGGAGTGGGAGGGGGAGGGTTTGTGGGGGTTGGGGCGGGATTTTGGGACGGAGGTGGTTCTTTCTTCTCCGGCGAGCTCGATGAGGTGTGGGAAATGTGGAATGGACTGTGTTGATGGTGTTTTTGTGGGGATGGGGAGAGGAGGAGGAGGTGGGAGGGACGAAGAGGTGGGAGAGAGTGGTCATGGTGATTTGGTTTTCAAAAAATTCTAGGGCTCAAAAGCCATGGGTAGACTAGTCCAGTGGTATACTAATACATGAAAATATTAAATTATTTTTGGGATTCCTTTTTTTTAATAATTTGACGATATTTTTATTGGTAATATTATTTTAATAATAATTGAGAATTATTTGATTATTTTTTTTTTGACTTTTAATATTATAGGGACTCATCATTTATCATAGTCACATGGCAAGAGCTTCAACAGTGAAAGATGTTTCAAGTCAAATTTTATAGTACTTAAAGGCTACAATAGACGCTTGTACATATTTAAAAATTACTAGCATATTTTTCGTTTTGGACCATAATTAGTGGCCAGATACGGTATCCTATTTTTTTCTTTTTCATATGTGTTTCTCTTATATTTCTTCCAAACTATGGCTATTTTTTCCAGTAAATTATTGAAATCTCTCTCTCCTACTTTCATCGTTTCTATTATTTTGATCAAATATGGACTTCTACTTCTTCTAAAATTTTCTCCGACTTTCATCTAGACATTTATATTATTTCACATGTTTCTATTATTTATGTGTGTCACGCCCCAGTCCCAAAATACCGAGGGACTGGACACGTGGCAATGGCCAGCAGCACGCACCGATGGACAACCCAATTTAATGGATCCATCAGGGCATGCTAAGCTGTAGTCTAGCAATAAATAGAACCAATGATACAGGTCACAGACTAATCTAATCTCTTCCACAACAGATAATCACAGATTAAATGCCAGAGTAATGCAAATAGAAATAACTATCAAATCTCAAATAAATGTCTCGGGAAACAATCCGAGAATATGTCTAATACATCAATGCCAATAGACAGGAAATAAAGGAACTGGAAAGAGAAACAGAAATAACCGACTATATACAGCCAATGCTCAGGAGAAGTCCTCTGATGCGAGCTCGTCCTCAGGTCCTGGTACAGCTCCTGGAAGTGCTCCTGTACGGTGTATCTCTGGATGGATCTCTTCGGCTATACCTGGGGACATAGTCCATTCCAGGTCCTCAGGGGACATAACAAGGTACAGATAACACAAGCCAAAATAAATGCAGTGCAGAAATTAAATGAAACAATAGGGTAACAATGTAACCAGCTAAGTGATATGCAATATGAGAGCAGCACTAGAACTCAGGCTGAAACTACTACAAGCTCTGTGTCGGGGAGCCGGTAGCAGTGATATCATGTGGTTGTCGAGCTCACGATGGGAGACTACGACGCCGGCATAATATAATCAACTTGTAGCCTGTGTGACTCTCCCCACCCAATGTAATCACGCATACCATGACCATAACGTCTCATGTCCATGTCAGCGGGATCATAGCTAATGCAACAAGTCATATAAAATATCTCTGTCAAGTCCTGTATCCTATACAGAATCACCATGAATGTCTCAGGAAGACTCTGTCTCATGAATAGTGTCAAGTGTCATGGGTTCTGATGTACTTGATAAGACAAGTACCAAGGGTAAGGGTATCGATAACCATCTCTATGTGACGTTACACAACTCCGCGTACGGGGTTGGCACCCGACTGGTAATCGGACGCTAAGTAAAATCACTCGGTCCTGGGTTGAACAGTTAAACAAGTTTACATATGAATCTACAGGAAATCAAGTAAAATACTATGACAAGAATTACTGCGAGTTGACAAGCTCTACTTGCCCACTGATGCATAAATAAGTCCAGAAAAATAAGTAGCAAGCTGCAGGGTTTGGCAAGGTACACTTGCCTGCGGTTCCGGTTCCAATTGTGGCTCTGACTTCAGCTGGAATTGCAGGCGGTACTCCGATTGCTGTAACAAATATCACCATCAGATCCAGAAAATATCAATCAGCTAGAAACGCCTGTCCTTGAGTCCAATTTGAAGACAAAGACAAAATGGTAATTTCGGGTCAAAGCGGGGTCCACATGTGGCCCGCTTCGTACCGAAAAATGTGCCAGGGTCAAAGGTCTCCAAATTCACCAAACTTAGTGTCAACAGGTCAGGAACGATAATACGAACCCAACGGAACTTCCAGAATTGGATTCCGATGAGCCGATCACAAAATCGTCCGTCGAGCGGGGCCTGTGGGGCCCACGACACGCGATTTCGTCAACGTTCTCAGAATCGAACCAAACTTGGGTCACAGGACCAGCGTATCGCTACGAGTCCGATGACGCAAGTTTCGTTTCAATCCGACGTGTGTACACAAAGTTAGGGCACGATTCAGAAAAGTCGGATACGGGACGTTGTCCGCGGATACGCGTTGATCCCGGTGTGCACGCACACCCGAATCGACTTCTGCGAAATCCCGCACGTCCGTATTGCGCGCACGTATCTGTGAAGACCGCGGCGACCAAGTCGTCCAGTTTGGCGGAGCGTACCCAGTTCCGGGGTGAATCGGGGCGTAATTTTTTCCTATTTTTGGATCGCGGTGTGCGATCGCCACAGGACGCGATGTCCCGAGCGGGTTGCCCGGGCACCGAGAGGGTCACGCAGGCTTCGCAACGCAAAAGACGGAATTGAAAACGGGGTTACGAGCAGAGAGATACACGTACCTGAACAGGGTCCGAAAAACCGGACAAAACCGTGTCCGACACGACACAGGACACTGTGTCATGTGTCCAAGCCGTGTCCGGCTGTGTCTAGGGTTAGGGCTAGGGTTTGCTGAATCGGCGGAGCTCCGGCGGCTTGGGGCGGCCGGCTGAGGCGGAGGGGGCCGAAGGCAGCGGGGGCACGCTCGGAGGCGGCGGAGGCGGCGCGGGGAGCGGCCGGAGCTGCTGCCGCTGCGGCTCGTCGTCGATGCGGCCGGAGGCAGGCGGAGGAGAGGGGAGGAAGAAGGAGGAGGGGGCTGTAGCGGTGGCGGCTCACGGCGGGCACGGCGGCGCTGGAGGCGGAGCCGGTGGTGGCAGAGTGGTGGCTATGGCGGTGGAGGGTGGCACGGTGGGGGCAGCGGGGAGAGGAGCTAGGGTTTTATAGGGGGAGGCTCCGGGGGTCGAGGCCGAAAATGGCGGTCGACGTGGGCGAGGTGGCCGGAGGCGGCGGCTCCGCCGGGAAACGCGGGGAAGAGGGGAGAAGGGAACGGGTCTGCCGGGTCGGGTCTCGGGCGGGTTGCGGGTTTGGCCGACCCGCTAGGCCGGGGGCTGGGCTGGGCTGAGCCCAATGGGCCGGGCCGGGTTATGGGTTGGGTTTTGGGCCGGGTGTTTTATTTATTAAAAAATAACTAATTAATAATTAGATAATTAATTAAATAATTACTTTTATGTGTTTAAAAATAGGTCCGGGGCCCAATAAATTCCAGAAAAATTACCCTAAGTCCAGTTTTTCATTTTACACCCAAAAATATTATTTTCATAATATTTTAATATTGTTTATTAACATTAAAAAATTATTTAATAATTTAAAACCCTGTTTTTATTTTCAGAAAAATCCAAGAAAATTCCAGAAAATTGTGAAAAATCCAGTTTAAAAAATTTGAAAAATCAGGGGGTTTACAATGTGTTTCTATTATTTTATTTATATATGGACATATAGGTAATTTTATTCGTGTAAAAAAATTTTATAACTCGTTAATGAAAGCATGAGTTGAACTAGTTTTAAAGCCGCTACTTAAAACCACTCAAAAATCACTCAAAATCGGACTGCTCATAACCGGTACTCTAAAAATACCACATAACCGCTACCCCCACAATTGTCAAGCAGACCCTAAGAGCATCTCCAATCCTATTGTCTTGTTTTGTGTTGTGATTCCTATGTGGCACGAAGCAAAAGACAATGTATTTCCTATGTGGCAAACTTCCAAGACAACTATTTTTTTCCAACTTCCAAGACAACTTTTTTCTAACTTTCTAGACAATGAGATAAAAAAAGTGTTCTCCGATGCAAAATTATTGAGAATACAATAAAAACTATTTTTTTTTCAACTTCCAAGACAACTTTTTACTTCTTCTTTTTATAAATATTTTTATTCATATTTGATTATGTGGAATAAAGTATTGTGAAGTCCATTCTTTAGGACTAGACAACCAACTTCATATTGTACTTGTCATGTCATTGCCATGTCAACTCCACATTTACATTTACATTGAAATTTTTTTTTTTGAAATAATAATTTGTGATTCCTTAACAACATTTTTTTTTCCAAACTCACAAGAAGGTTGGAGATGCTCTAAGGCTTTTACAAATTTCAAAGACTTTTAAGGTGAATTATTAAATTATCCTTGATTTATAAGAGAACCTATAAATATTTTTTTTAATTATAATTAATTGAGGATAGCATCTTAAATTTTTTTGAATATTGTAAAAACTTCCTTAGCAATTACAACTCCCTAAATTAATAGGAGTTTAGAATTGAACCCCAATCTTTTGAATTCTAATTGAATGTACTTCCCAAGAGAATTAATGTGCAATGTTTAAAATAGTCCATTCATCTTATTCAAAAATTAAATCTGAATTTGTAAAACTTTCAACATGGCACTTAATTGGCTAACTCATTTAAAAAAGTTCACATTTATCAATTCCAAAATTTTCATAAACTAACTTATCTAACTTCACATCAACAATTATGAACAAAAATATTTATAAAAAATTAAAAATAAAAAGTTTATCTTGAAAGTTAAAAATAGTATTTTTATTGTCTTTAAAAGTACTGAAAAATATTTTTCTATCCCCGTCTTGTGTAAATATAATCTTCTAAACAAACTAAAAAAATAATAATACAAGTTTAGGTCTCCATCGATGGTTAATCCAATTCAACCATCACAATAAGATCCACAAACCACCTTCTGGATAATATAAAAATATATATAAAAAATTAATCACAAAATTTGAATATTATACATACTCTACAACTAAATAACCCATAATAATAATGTTTGATCAAAAATTGTTTCAAAGAAGAGGGGAAAAGGAAGGAAAAAAAAAAAAGCACACTAGGCCCAAATGCAATAAAATGACCTTTTATATCCATGATGAACGCATGATCCCAGGCTTACAAGTTCTGCCAATAATAATAGATTACTACTTGAATCATAAACCACGAGTCAATAGAAATTGATTGTATAGGTACACACAGGAACCATGCGTGATACACACAAAAGATTGTTATCCATTTTTGTTCATCCACCTGCTCACTTTTACACTAAAAAATTGTTACGTGTTTGATTGAAACTAGTGTGAATGACCACTCAAAAAATAACTTTTGGTCGAATGAAAAATAACACGGGGCACTGACATCAAGACAATTTTTGAGTGTAACCTAGTGTGAATGTTCACCAAACAAAAATGGACTTTAAGATAGACATCTATATTTAGAGCAAATCTAACAATAACTTCATGCAATCAATATTCACAAAAGCATGCTTCTTCTTCAACATTTCCCCAACGAACAGTGGCTCTGACATCACTACTTATACCAGAGCAAATCGCATACAAACGCTTAACAGAGACTATTCATTCATTCTGAAGTCAACTCAACGGTCTTCCCATTCTCCCCAAACACCTTATCAATCCTATCTGTGGGCACAAGGGGCAGATAGGCGAAGACAGCATATCCCTTGTCCGCAGAGTAGGTCACAGCTCTGTTGTACTTGTCCGACCAGTAGGCTGCTGTTGGAACCAAGATCTGGGCCACCTGGGGGAACACTGGCAGTCGTTTCAGAGACCTCCAGGCCGAAACTGCATACTGCTCCACAACAGGCTCGTACTTCCTGTAGAGCTCTTTGGCTGTTGGTTCAGCCTTCGTATAGGCAGCCCAGACCAGACGGTTCGCAGTCCCGATCACTCCAGCCTGCTGGACCTCGCCCGAGATGGTCCGAGCAACCTCAGGAGCCTTAACCAAGGAAGGCATGTGACGTTCTACCTCCCCGATAGACTCGCCAACCTGTAACATCTTAATAAAAATTGATTACTCCTTTTTTTTTCTTCTTTTTCAATAGAGATTCATACAAATGTAGCCAATATTATTCTACTATTTAATCACACCCTAAGATTCTCAAGCTCCATTAAAAAAAAAAAAATTCTAAGCAAGGAGAATACTCGACGGATTCACTCGCCAAATGATAAAATTATAGAATCAAGAAGAAGAAAAATCAAATGCACACATCCCATGTGTATTTATATTCCAACTTTTTAGCTAATAATGGATTCCAAATATAACAAGTAATCCATGGACACTAAAACGATACCAGAGTATCCAATCGGGCCAACAATAGTAGTCTCATTCTGAAGATCTTGTTGAGATGCTTGCAATGGCATTTATAAATTTATAATGTAACTCGTAAATATAAAGTTAATAGAGAAATAAATTTTTTTAAGTCAAATAATAAAGAATATATAAGGAATTACAAATTTCAGAAAAGGGTAAAATTAGAAACAAATTTTTATAACAATCCGATAAGAAGAGGCTTAAAAAAAAAAAAAACTCCCCAAATTTTATCTTGGATTGTGTGTATATAAGGAATGATTGGAGGGAGAGGAAGACTTAAATCCTAATTTTAAGGCTCACCTGCAATTGCTCTTAGCTCACCATTAGCAGAGGTGAAGAATAAGAGTACAGGTTAAATAAAAGATATAGTGGTGAAGGTTATATATAAAAGGGAACAAATATGGTAATGTCTTTGTTTTAAGCCTCCTGCCAAGTAAACTGGATCTTCAGATGGTTTGGACACCATTGCCTTGGCCATCTACATCTGGTGCTGTTCCTTGTACATTATTTAATGTCATGTTGCACCAATCAGTGCAATGTCCTTTATCCCCCCTATCCATACTGTTTCGTGTCCTTATTAGTACCATAGCAGGCAATTAGCAAATTGAAACTACACTCTTACATACCTATAATAATAGCCAGATACTTGGAAGAGCACGACAATAAAAGACACTAAAATTTTCAGTGTCCAACGGACACCACACAGACACTAGGAACAAAGTGTCACGCTGATATGGTGTCGTACTCATCTCCGTGCAACAACGGTTACATACAGTCTGAGGAATACTAAGAGGCTAAAGGGTTCAAAAATCCCCAAATGCGTTGTATGCTAACTCACTAGCTTGCCCTTCCAATGCCTATTTACATGATTTCAGGGATTTTTTCCCCTTCCTTTTGATACGGCCTAGACTTCAAGGTGTGTAATGGACGCGCAACCCTGAACCCGGCCCAGGCCCCGCACAATCAAACCTGGGCTAGGACAGTCTAGGCCCGGTCAACGGACCGACCCGTACTCCCTACCATGTCGGGACTGGGTTTAGCTCCTCAAGCCAGTACATCCGGTCCGGTAAGAACCGGATCCATATGTACATTTCATATATACATAAGAAAATATAAAGGAGACTATGGAATTTATAACTTTCACAACTAGTCAATAGATCAACTTTATTGTGTGTTATAAATATAGTATATATACTAAATTTTAATATATGTACTTTAGGAGGAAAAAAATTGAACCTGAATTTAGTCCCAAACCCGGCCCGAAGCTATCTGAATCTCAATCCGAGGCGGGTTTGGATTTTAGATTTAAAATTCCAGCCCGAGCTGACCCACATTCCTAGCCTGGTGTATAAGATCCAACACAAATCTGATCAAACCCGGTTAATATTAAGTCCGACCAAACCCGGCCCGATACACTCCTTGACCTATACTCGAAACCAGAACCTCCTCTTAAATCCACAATCTGATCAAGATGTGTATCGGAGTAGACCGAGTCAGCCCGGACCCAATGTTGACCAGGTTTGACCGGATTTGGGCCGAATAGGCTAGGAATGTGGGCCATACTTTTTGAATCGAACGTCCAATCCTAGCCCGAACAAAGACCAGTGTAGCTTCGGACCGGCCCGTGTCCAAACTAAATCTGGGTTGGGCCCGCCACAGCACGCAGGCCATTCAATTTTTTTCAATTTTTAAATCTATTTTATATATATATATATATATATATATATATATATATATATATATGATAAACGGAATATGAGCCATAATGCTCATTTTCCTAAATGAGTCATGTATATGTGGACCAATACGAATAGAGTGTACTAGTGCACATGGTTGCACAAGTCATGTATATGTGGACCAATACGAATAGAGTGTACTAGTGCACATGGTTGCACATGGGATGTAAGAGCATTATGGCTCATATCCCGTTTACCCATATATATATATATATATATATATATATATATATATATATATATATATATATATATATGACAAAATAAAGAGGATATATTGGTTAGCTTGGAAGTTATGAGTTATTGGGAGATCCTAAGTTCAAATCCTCTTGATTTTTTTTATATAGATATAAATTTACATATGGACCGAGTTCTTACTGGACCAATAACCGGCCCGGACCCTTTGTGCCAGGACAAGCCTACGGGTCTGGAATTCAAACCCATCCCCAACCCGTTACAATTTCAATTTATTTTACTTTTAGGCGCATTTGTTTAAGTTTGATGCCAAAGGAAATGAACATAATACTCCCTCAAGGAGAGGAAAGAAAAATGGTTACCGTCTCAAGGATTCACTTTTCCATCCAATAACCCAAAGGATTCACTTTTCCTCTCCATTTTTTTTATGAATTTTTTTTTTTGATAGGAATTGCAATTTCCCAAAGGATTCACTTTCCCACTCCATTTTTTTTTTTTTTTTTTTGCAGAAAAAAAAAATTTGATAGGCAATGCAATTTCCCAAAGGATTAACTTTCCCTCTCCATTTTTCTTGCCGGAAAGAAAGAATGATAGGAATTGCAATTTCCCAAAGAATTAACTTCCCCTCCCAATTTCCCTAATTTCCCTCCTCCCAATTTCCCTAATTTCCCTCCCGCTGGATGAAAATTGCAATTTTCCGTAGGAAAGGAAAGAGCAAGAAATTTATGTCCGCAAGGAATTTATGTCCTTTCCTTTCAACCAAATGAGTCCTTGGAACTAGTAATTTAGCAAAATGAAGAGAGAGAGAGAGAGAGAGAGAGATGAAGGAAACAGACCTTGCGATCGACGAACTCGAGGACTTTGAAGGGGATGCCGCGGAACTTGCGGTAGACGGGGCCGACGACGGCCTTGACGATCCCCTCAACGGACTCGACTCTGGGCTTGAGCAGACCGGACTTCTCCTTGGCGAGAACGTAGAGACTCGAGAAGCAGAACAGAGCCTGCACCGCGGCCAGGCGCACAAAGTCCAGGTACTCCAGCCCCTGCTGGCCCTTCCCCTTCTCTTCCTCCTGCGGCTAGGGGAAAAAATGCTGTCAGCTTCCAAAACCCTAAATGTAGCACTAAGAAAAATACCCGAATCAAGAAAAAAATCAAAATCAAAATTTCCCCTTCGAATGCCCTAATCCTAAGGCTCAAGAAAAAATGCTGTCAGCCTCCAAAACCCTTGATCTACAATGGCTATTTTGTCTCAAGAAAATACTAAAATAATTTTAAAAAACAAATAGAAGCAAAATCTGCTGTTCGGATTCCTCGAATAATCATATTATTTTCCTGACAAGATTCAAAACCCTAAGGCTCGCCCCCTATCAAAGAATTTCTCAAGAAAGAGAGAGAGAGAGAGAGAGAGAGAGAGAGAGAGAGAGAGAGAGATTTGCTCTTAAGATTCGGAAACCCTAAAATTAACCCCCAATTTCCTCAAGAGACAAATCAAACCATAAATAACAATAAATTTGACAAATAGGAAGAATTACCCCAAAAAACAATTCAGAAATAATAATAATACAACTAATCACTAACGAATTGGGGGAAGAGATCCTTACGATCGGATTGGGACGAACGTCAGATTCCGCCATCGATTTCTTCAAAACACTAGATTTCTTTCTCTCTCTCTTTTTCTTCTTTCTTTGGAAATTAGTGATGGAAAGAAGGAATATGAAGCCCTTGCCTATTTATAGACCTCGATGCCTTCTTGTCCGTTGGATCTGACTCCCATCGGACGGTCAAGGGTGCTTATCGACAACTTCGAGGCTACGAAAAATAATAATAAAAGAAAGAAGAAAAGACTGAAAATCTTAATCTGTACTTCGCACGTGACTTCCGACACGTGTCAAATTCTGAGATGCTGGTTGTTTTGGAGAATTTGTGACCGTACACGTGGCTTACTGCTTGGAACGACCGACGGCTGAGAAAGGAGCGTTGGGATGTTCCTTTTTTTTTTTTTTTTTTTTTTTTTTAAATCAAAAAATTTACTGTACCGATAAAAAATATATAATAATTAACTACACCGATATAAGTTTGAAAATTTTAAAAATAACGATCGAATTCGCCATCCAGGTTGGCGAAAATTTGGAAAAGTGGATTTTCGCCAACTCAGCCGGCGAAAATCCGATGAGAATCTGACATGTATAAAAAAAAAAAACAAAAAAACAAAAAATTTAAATAAAAATAAATAAAAAAAAATATTCAAAATTTCGCCAACTCAGTTGGCGAAATCCGAAATTTTTAAAAAAAAATTATTAAAAAAAAATATAAAAAAAAAAAAAAATTCAAAATTTCGCCAACTCAGTTGGCGAAATCCGAAATTTAAAAAAAAAATTAAAAAAAAAAATTCAAAATTTCGCCAACTTAGTTGGCGAAATTAGAAGAAAAAAAAAATTACTAAAAATAATAATTAAAAAAAAATATTAAATTTTTTTTAAAAATTTCGCCAACTCAGTTGGCGAAATTAGGGAAAAAGGGTTTTTTTTTTTTGTTCGGTTTTTTTCATTGATTTTTTTTTATTTCTTCGGTTTGGATTTTTAACGGGAGGGAAAAAATGGGTTCACCATATTTTCGCCAACTGGGTTGGCGAAAATATGGTTTCCCAATTTTTTTGTTGGTTCTGATAAGGTTGTTGATAGGGATTAAATGATTGTAGGTGTGGATTTAAATGGGTTCGGGTGGACGTGTTGGTAGAATTTAATTGATGTTAGGTGGTTAAATATTTAGGTGGGTGTTGGTGGAGGTTATGTATTATAAGTAAAGGATGGGAGATCGTTGCAAACATCACAGAAGAGAGTTTGTAAGATCACAGAAGAGAATAGGAGGAGGAAGCAGAGAAGAGAAGAGCATAGCAGAGAAGAGCAGGAGTAAGAAAGCAGAGAAGAAGAGAAGAGAAGAACATAAGAAAAACAGGTTTGTAATTTTTTGATTATAATTATAATTATGTAATTGTAGTTACTATTTTAATTATTATAAATGCAATGTTTCGTGTACTAACACTAAATTAAATTAAAATATTGCAGATGGGTACCCAAAACGATGGACGTATTCCAGGAGGGCCTACTACAGATACGATTATCCAGCTACGTGAATCACACATTTCTAGTCTAGTATTTTCTGGACAGGTATATTAAAATTAAATTATTTTAGTAAATATAATTTATATTTTTTTATATGTCTAATAATAACATCGTTTATATATGTCATATATAGCAATACGATTATCCTGATACGTTTCGAGTACGAGAGCATGTCGCATGGCGTTATGAGGACGACGTTGGGTACTGGATGTTGACTGAAGAACAACATGGTATGGTGAACGTATTTGGTTTTGATCATATTGATCAGATACATTTTCTACGTCACGACCGAGACTTGATCTTCAGTTTAGTTGAGCGGTGGTGGCCAGAAAGAAATACCTTTCAGTTACCGTTCGGAGAAATGACAATTTTGTTAGTAGATGTGGTAAATATCTTAGGATTACCTATTACGGGTGAACCTATAATATTTGAAACTGATGAAACATTTTGCGCCAAAAGTGTGATAAGGAAGTATTTAGGCGTGGAACCGCCTACCATATATGGTAAAAGTTTTGTGACGCTGTCGTGGCTCCGCCACAACTTTATGCACCTAAATCGTATTGGTGAGGAAGAAATCTTAGTGGATGAGGAACGAGTAAGTATAACATTTAATATTTTTATTTATGTAATATATATATTTATTTAGTTTAACTAATATAATTTTTTATTATATGTTCAGGTTATTGCTTGCACCAGGGCCTACTTACTAGGTCTAATAAACGGAATTTTATTTCCAAACTCCGGATTTAAGGCAAATTTACGTTTTTTACCTTTTCTGGAAAATCTGACAGAACCTACCCGTCATGCATGGGGAGCTTCTGTGTTGGCATATCTGTACAACTCCATGTCAAATTTTGTGCATTTTATTTCAGCTGATAAAAGACAGAAAAATTTGAATGGATGTATGACATTATTACAGGTATAAAATTTTCATATAATTTTCTTTACTAAAAAAATATGTACACTTACATGATATAATTTTTGTAGGTTTGGTCCTACGAGCACTTCGGTATCGGTAGGCCAGTCTCCCGTATTGATAATGAAGATTGTGTCTTTCCATCAGCTTTACGCTGGATGACGGCTGCAGCTGATCCAAATCGATGTGCTCACAAGGATGTCGCAGTATATCGGGGCCAATTCGATTCACTTAGGTTTAACGAGGTATTTTTTTTATAGTGTCTTATATATTTTTTTGTATTTCATACAGTCAATATTTTACAATTTTGTAGTGTCTTACAATATTGTTGACATGAAATAGGTATTTTATTTACCGTACCGGCTTGGGCAGAATCCTGTTGAGTTACAAACAACGGCCTTTGGATTGAGTCTACATAGATTTTTTATAATATTCCATGATAACATCATGTATCATCCAGCTGATCGTGCTATGCGACAGTTCTGGATGATACAACACATTCCTGATGAGCCACCATGTTTCAATCGTGGTAAAGGCAATGCAACAACCAGAGCACGCAGATTGATTCCTGGATGGAATTCTAGATTTGAGACACATAAGATGGGACATTTGTCTGAAATGATGACCTCTATTAATGATGGTAAGTTGTTCCAAAAGTTTAACAAAATTTACTGTAAAAAGTATAAGAAATCATATGGTCATAATTTGTAATGGTGCAGCCTATGGTGATGATGCATATAGATCTTGGTGGGGAG
Organism: Iris macrosiphon; assembly: GCA_036927795.1. Classification (NCBI taxonomy): domain Eukaryota; kingdom Viridiplantae; phylum Streptophyta; class Magnoliopsida; order Asparagales; family Iridaceae; genus Iris; species Iris macrosiphon. Next base: position 137,447,898 of record JAYESA010000018.1, on the reverse strand, counting down.
CTCCTCTTATCAGCAATAGAATCTACGGATTCCAGGAGCTTCGATTTCGACATCGAGCCATAGATGATTATAGCCTCCGCTGCTATTATGATTATGTAGAAGGGATGGTACGTTATTTTTATATGATAATGCATATGTCTATCTCCGTAGTACTTATTTATGTCCTCTATTGTGTATTTCAGCTTCCAGATTTATATATCGCATACCAAAATCAGCCAGTAGGGGACCCGTTACGCACAGCGGTTGGCAAATTTTTGGCTGCTATGCAACGAGGACCGACTCTTCCGAACCCTCCCTTATGTATTCCAGGAGATTATCCTGAGGGTTTTGTTGCACAACGACAAGCACGCCCCCCTAGGAAGTATACCACAGTTTGGTATCAAGATGATGGTTTGCCACTGCAAGATGACGATGTTCCTTCTCAGGCGACGGCCGGTGCGGGCACTTCTCAGTGGGATGGTGCGGGCACTTCTCAGTGGTCTGACTGGGGTGCTTCTCAGCCGACGACCGGTACAAACACTACTCAGTGGGATGGTGCAGGCACTTCTCAGTGGCCTGACTGGAGCACTTCTCAGGCGACGGCCGGTACGGACACCTCTCAGTGGGATAGCCTATTCGCCCCCGGCTCTACCACCTATTCGCATATCTTGACAACTCCATCAGCATCGATGCCATCTCAAGTGGAGGACAGTCAAGGAGGTGGTGATGATGCGGCCTCAGAGAATACACGAGAAAAGAGGAACCGACTTAATCTCAGAGAGATTGATCGTCCGAACTATTGGGAATTAGCCAAGAGAGGTCGATGAAATTGCTATATCAGTACGAACTTTATTTGAATGTAACTTTGTTCTATTTCAATGAAATTACATATTGTTCTCATAAAATAAAACTATTTGAAACTATCGGCAATGCCTTTATTCTCTTGGTTGGTTTGTACATCTTCTTCTATTGTGTCCTAAACCATTGCAGTTACTACATCGAAGATCTCTTGAAGCTTGATCATTTGCTTTGATCCGGTTCTTCTTTGGTCTTCCCGCCTTGCGTCGTACATCTGGTACTCCAATGTGTCCTCTAACCAATGTATTTTGGAGGTTGTAGGGGACTGGAATTGGCTCCAGGTGCAGCTCATATACGCTTCTTAATGCTTGCTTAGAGAAAATACCTGGATAAAAACTCTCGATGCTAATATTTTTAGACTTACACGCATAACATGCATGTACACATGGAAGCAAAGTATGATACCACTTTAAACATGAACAAGATTTTACATCTAAGTCTACAACATATGTTCTATTTGTTTTACAATCTAATATTTCAAACAAATATCTAACTATATTTAACGTTTGCAGCCGGTGTTTTTCTTTTATGATAAGAGCCATAGTTTGTAACATCTTAGGACAAAAATCAGTCTGAAGATTTTCAGCTTTTTGCCTATTTTTTTCCTGAAGTGTTATAATTTTGGCTCGAATTCCATCAAGTAGTGTCGTTATTGGTTTATCACGTAAATTTTTTACCCAGTTATTGAAGCATTCAGCAAGATTCGACGTGTGAATACCTAATCTGGGACAAGGAGAATACGCTGTTATCTAGTGTGAAAAAATACGAGTTTCATCATTTACTCTAACGAGCCAGTTGTAAACATCTATGTTTTCTGATTTTATTTTTTCCAAACAATAGTTCGCATCTGTTTCATTATAACATCTAGCAAGATAGTCTAAACTATGTTGAAAATGTGAAAATCTGAAGACTTTTTTTAAATTTTGTTTAAAATGTTGAATACAAAAAAAATGAGACGATTCTGGAAATATATCATGCATAGCCCTTATCAATCCTTTTTGTTTATCTGATATAAAAGAAATTGTATTCCATGCATCAAAATATTTTTCAAAAGATGTTCTCAAACCATTTAAAAACCATGTCCAAGAATCAATATTTTCAATCTCAGCAACAGCATAAGCAATTGGATATAATTGATAATTTGGATCATGAGCACAAGCAATAAATAAAATACCTTGATATCTAGAAGAAAGAAAAGTAGCATCAGTACTAATCACAGGTAAACATCCCCTTAAAAATCCATCAATGCATGCCTTAAAACAAATAAAAATTCTTTTAAATCTATTGTCTTCTGTAGTCTGTATAAAACATTGGCTACCTGGATTTGTCTCAATAATTCTAAAACCATACTCTTCAAGACTACTATATGCATCAATATAACTACCATTTATTTCGGATAGAACAAGTTCCCTAGCTTTCCAAGCTTTAGAATATTTAATATATATTCCATGTTCTCTAAATATATCATTTACAACATGCGATGGACTATACGACTGATTATCTCGAATTCTATCAATAATCTTATTTTTAACCCATACAGTAGTAGCTAATGGATGAGAACTTGTTATAAGTCCACCTAAACAAGAATGTACGTTTTCTAGCGTTGTTATAACAAAACTTTCACCTTTACCACTTACTTTCGCATATACTCTACAATTACAACTTGAATCGTTACATTTATATATAATCCCACTAGCATTGTTTAAAGTAGCATGACATGTAAAATTATGTGCAATTGCTATATCACTAATAAAACATCTAAATTCAGAACGATTATCAAATTTTTTTCCAATAATTAATCCTGAAATGCTAACACTATTAACATTGCCATCAAATTCATCATCTAAATTTTCAATTAAATCATCACTGTTTTCATCGTCGTTATTACCATCATCTACTATATGTTCTTGTTCAGTAAATGAAATAACTTGATGAGAAGAACTAGGAGCAGTATTAACTTCATTAGAAACACGTATACTACTTGCAATATTATTTCTAGGTGGTGGTGAAGTTACATAAATATTAATATACGTTGCTTGTAAATTAACTTCTAAAATAAATTTCCATGCTTGTTCACTAACTAACTTTATACAATTAGTTAAATAAACATGAACCAATATAAATTCATAATTAATAGAACATTGCTCAACAATTTGATTATGTAAACTATCAAATGAAATATTTCGATCAATTAAAAAAATTTCAGTTAAACCTCCTTCATAAACTAACCCATTAAGCACACCTCCGACCGAACATAATATTGTTAAACTTTTATCCATCACAGAATGAGCTTCTAAATACAAAGTGATTGAGCCCCTGGTTGAAAGTAGAATAAGTGGATTGAGTGAGAAATGAATAGAAGAAGGAAAGAATTTATAGAAATGAAATAATTTAGCCGTTGTAAAAATTTAGCCGTTGTCAAAATATGAACGTTACTATGACAGAGTTACTATTAACATATCTATGACAGAGTGAGAACGTACCTATAAAAAAAAACCAAACAAAAAACCACAAAGAAAAAAAAAAAAAACCAAAACAAATAAACCCCTAAACAAATTAACCCAAAAAATCTAAAATAAAACCAAAACATTTTTGTTGTTTTTTAATTTTTTTAATATTTTTTTTAATTATTATTTTTAATAATTTTTTTTTTCTAATTTCGCCAACTAAGTTGGCGAAATTTTGAAATATTTATTTTTTTTTTGAAATTTTTTTTTTTTTGATTTTTTTTTTTTTGATTTTTTTGATTTTTTTATATAATTTCGGATTTCGCCAACTGAGATGGCAAAATTTTGAATTTTTTTTTTTATTTTTTTTTAATTTTTTTTTTATAATTATTTTTTTTTATTTTAAATTTTTTTTTTCGGTTTCCGCCAACGGAGTTGGCGAAAGTTTGTTTGTTTTTTTTTTTTTTTTTTATACATGTCAGATTCTCATCGGATTTTCGCCGGCTGAGTTGGCGAAAATCCACTTTTCCAAATTTTCGCCAGCCTGGATGGCGAATCCTCTTGTTATTTTTAAAATTTTCAAACTTATATCGGTGTAGTTAATTATTATATATTTTTTATCGGTACAGTAAAATTTCTGAAAAAAAATTGTCCAGAAAAAACGTTGAGCTTTCCGAGATGTTTCTAGAAGAGCAATACCGAAATTGTAGTCAGCCCCTCGTGAAAATTTTGGAAAGAGAATTTCAGAAAAGTACATGATTTTTAATAATATTGCAATTTCAAAATCATAAAATTTGCTGCTGACAAATGGCAATGTAGGCCTGGATCTTGTTGAAATTGGCCTCGACATCGCTTTGTGTTATAATAAATCCGAAAAACTTGTCCGCTTACAACTCGAACGCACATTTCTTAACTTCTACTTGTCCGTTTATAACTTGAACGCACATTTTTTTGGATTGAGTTTCATGTCACAACGTCTGACGAAATAATAAATCAATCAATCAATTAGAGGTCCCTTCACATGGTCAGACGGATTCTTGGAGTTTGCTAATAGATCATCAATGCAGGCCTCAACCATTATCCCAATCTGGTGATGAAACATTCGACCAATCCTCCTCTAACAGGTTATTCATACCTTCTTCAAAACAAACGACATTATCTTGTAACGATACGTGTGTTGCGGGATAAGGTATGTTTGTCAATTCTTATCGTTAGGATACATCTTGATTTGATTGTGCTTTCGTAGGCGTCCATGAAGCTCAACGTGCCTTGACTTGACGAACTGTCAATGAGTTGGTCAATCTTAGCGGGATGGAAACAAGCTTAGCAATGAGTTGGTCACCACGCATACAAGCAGTATGTCCACATTATTTTGTTTTTACTATGCAGTACAGAGTTGATATGGACTTCCAACAGAGTGGAAAAGTCATAGGGAGGTGGAACCAATTTTGGCTAGTTCTGAGGACCTAAAAAAAAAAAAGGCAAGCTCGTACCTCTTAAACTTGGATAGAGAACACAGCAGTGCTTATTAATTCTTCAAGTTGCAGTCACAACGTCATGACAGCAACAGCAATGGTGCCATGCTAAACAAGAAGAAATTAATTAGAAGGCCAAACTTAGGATAATATTATGATGCTAAAATGTATACAAAAATCAATTATAACTAGTCGCTAACAAGTACATCAGTTTCCTAATATATATATATATATATATATATATATATATATATATATATATATATATATATATATATCATGCAATAAAGTAAAATTTATCTTCAAGTCGCCAGTCACCTGAAACATAAAATTAATAGCAGGTTGAGATTCCAACAGGCCAAGTTGAGCCAGGGAAGGATAACTTCTGAGAATCGTTTGGATGAAGGTTTTGTATTTCTAAAATTTTATTTTCTATTTTTTTTCCATGGAAAAAGAATTCAACATTCACATACCCATGTTTGGAGAGATGGCTTCATCGAGTACTATGTAAGTCATGTCTTTTTTTTATCACACCAGCCTGCCAAAATTATGGAACCCTCAAGTTCACTCGATCGAAAGTCGTTATTGTACATAAAGCAACAAACAAATAAACTATAAGGCTGGCTCTCGAGTTAAAGTCATGTGTACTTGGCAAACAAGCATGGGGCAAGATAAGTAGATATCACCTCCTGATTCTGACGAACAAGGAAAATAAATAGATAGCCCTAAATGTTACATGAGCTAAAAGGTTTGGGTGGTCACAAGCAAGAGAAGGAAATAAATCCACTATTTTCAAATCTCACGGCTAAATCTCATATTATGAAAGATGCCTATATGGCTATATCACTAAAACTTAGACAAGAATCATAGTTACAGTATGCTGGACACGCAATCATATTAATATGGAATCACAGGCTTCCAGCCACTATTTCTCGATATTCTAGTGAGTTTCCAAAATTTGCAAATCACCTAACAAACAGTTTCCAGTTGACTCAAAAACCTGGAGAGAAAAAAAAGTTCGAATGGAACTCATGGGCCAATTTAAACAAGCACAAATATTAAGAGAGAACCAACAATCAGCACCCACATATTTAGTACCCTACAAGCATTCATCTCGATCTTGATCTGTGTAAACTGTCAATAAAACTATTTTTACAACTTTAAATGACTGGTCCGAGATCACAGTACCATGCAACTCCCTTCAGCATGGAACCCTTGAATTGAGCACCCACAAGAGAATGAGAGAAGCTCGTGGTAATATTACATACACGAGCTTTTATCGGGGAGAAGTCATTGATTACTCTAGTTTTGGGGAGACTCCGACATTTGTAGCAATATGGCGGCATCACCATCTTCCAGAGGCCGGGGAGAAAATTCCTGCTATATAAGAAATCCAGTTGAATATATTGACTCAGCAATATCACAACTAACATTAGAAGGTGTCGCCAGATTTTCACTGCTATATGATGAAGCAAGCAAACACATACAAAACCAGAAGCAGTTCTTGAACTATTGCCCAACTCTTGTTGTGCAACATTAAAAGAAGTGGAAAATTCTTAAATACAAATGTGTATCGATACAAGCAAAATCTGAACCATTGATTGTTGATCCAATGGTTCAGATTAGAAAGGCTTTCTTGTACTTTCACAATTTTCCAATGCAATTGTAGGAGGACCCTATATATATATATATATATATATATATATATATATATACACACACACACACACACACTATACAAGTTAATTCGGCCACAGGTTGAATATGGAACTTACAAGAAATTTGGCACAATTACCAGAAGATATATCTTAGAGTTGTATATGTGAAAATGTCAGAAGGAAGAAATTAACAAGGATTTATAAGTAGTTAATTGTTGAACATGCCTAATACTTTGCAACATTTATGAATTCATGGAAAATGCATGAAATTTTATGGAACCTAAATTTTTTGCACATCACTATACTAGGTCATGGAGAGATGTTTATGGATTGTGCAGACTCCAGAAATTACCCCCATTCATACTGTGGGTTTATCCCCAATTCAACCTCTCACTAAACTAACACCCAACCCCAGAAGGAAGGTAAGATAAAAATTAATATTTATTAACTTTAGTATACTTTCTTATAATCCACTTGTTTCACATCGCCATTCAATATTTCTTGACCCACTATTGGCCAAACTACTTGGGGGTTAGAAAGAGAAATATGAGCAGCAATACAACAACGTATTGGTCCGGAATATGTAAACATCCACACAATCATTAGTAATCCTCATGAAACATAAAATAATAATCAATACATATAAACAAGTTCATGTAACCTGTGTAGGTATGGGTTGCTGCTGCTGGTCTTGTGCCCATGTATAAGGTTGTGGTTGAGATAGTCTATAATATGGTTCTTTAAGATCAAGTTTACATGAAGATGTCTGTAGAATTCCTCCTTGATCAGCTCCAGGACCCCACATTTTAGCTTTCACAAATAATTGCAAAAGCACATCAGAGCAAGGTGGTATTTATAAACATACATAAATGATAAGTACAAATGTAGCAAAAGGTACCAACCTGACATGGTCAAGTAAATTGTGTAGCTCTGTGCACTGTGAGCAACTAAGCGAAGGCGGCCAGTAATCTCTTGCCCTGCCATAACAAAGATTGGCTGGGAGAGGATGCACCGAAGTTGATACCAATGAGTTGTGGGGGCACCAGGAGCAGTCGTAAGCCATCTTTGAACAGAACTGTAGATGGGGGTATGTCATTTTATAATGTGTAAAAAGTAAACACCATGTAAAAACTTTAATCAAGGGAATAGCAACTTCACAGTTTTATTATGCTTCCATATTCATGAAAAGGAAGGTTTAAGATGATCTATGGAATGAAGACAATCAATTCACATCCTTAGACTAGACCTAGACAAGAAACTAAGCAGCTATATGCATTGTTGGAAAACTTACATGAATTGAGGTTTTATTATGTATACTCAAGGGAGAGATGCTGGATGAATGGAAAAGGCAAATCTTTAAAGACAGGTCCATGCGCTAGCTTGTTTTCTCATTATTTTTCTAAAGAATAGATTTGCTTCGGATCTTGTGTGCAGAATCGCTGAGGCTAATATACTATTGCTAAAGCACAGCATTTCTTTGTTAACATTGTTGACTTGTATGTATAATCAAATTATGTATCTTCCTCAAGTCAATAATTTGTTAGTTTATCTTTTTTCGAAATCATGTTTACTTGTGTAGTAATCTGTACACAAGTGAGCTTCCACTTTTGTAAAATGATATGTGGGTGTCAAAATGTCTTTATCGGATACGTGTCTGGTGCTACTCGACTGCATAAAATCAAGGAAGTCAAAAGGCGCAACGCGCAATCGAGGCGCAAAGGGTCCATATCTCCAGAGGCGCAAAGCACACTAAAGGCGCGTCCGAACGAAGCAAGGAGCAAAAATAAAATAAAATAATATACATAAATAAATAAATTACTAATGTAAGAAATAAAACCAAATAACATATTAAAACCAAAATAAACATATTAAAACATAACCAAGTGAACTAGTAGAGCAGTAATAGCACCAGTAGTCAACAGAACAAGAGTTTGTATTCTTCCTACCACGTTTTTAGTAAAATTTAGTTTTTTTCAGTTCAACTGTAACCAACTTTGGCAACCGTGGAAATGGCTACCTCCCTCCCACTTATATGAAGTAATGATTATTCCCATACCTCAAAGTTTTTTTGTATATAAAAACTAAAAAGCAGTGCTTTCTTGGCAAAGTTTGAGACAGCAGCATAAGGCACGTCTTTTATTTGTTGCGTCTTGCTGAAAGACACACCTTAGGCACGTTTTGGGTGTGCCCGGAGAAAGGTGCATCGTCTAGTAAGGTATGAAGTGCAGCTTGCGCCTTTCTGTGAGGTGCGTCTTTGACTACCATGTATAAAATGAGCATGCTATTATCCTTAACGATTAGCTTTCTCCCCACATAAGAGTTGCTTACGATAAAAGATGGCTTCTCCGGCTGGCATGTCCTATTAGAGAATCCATCACCTCATTCATTACCCATTGTCGGATAGCAAGACCGCTAAATCATCCCTGATCAATGTTATTTGTGTTTGCTCGTGTTCCAGCGGCATGAGAAGTTCTAGAGCTAACCAAGCTGGGAGGAATTATTTTATTGGTGAGGATTTATTTCAGGCTTGCAGTTTTGGTTACAAGTGTATCTAGTAAAAAGAATTTCCTGGTGAGTGTTTGCAGCAATCAAGGACTTGGCGTTCATAGTTATTTCACCATTTAAGGTTGAGATCTAGGTAGCACAGACACTCAAACAATGCAGTCGTGTCGTGTCGTGCACACATCGGACACTCCAAGAACACGTATCGAACACTCCAAAATATGACACCAAGATAGGTGTCGTATCTGTGCAACGTTGGTTGAGATGCTCTGCAAGACTTTTGTCACTCTATTGTTATGCAGCATGAACAAGGGTGGCTTTCAGAACACATTCTCAATATACTGGAACCACAATCCAATCCTTGACAAGTCGCTCGATGAGAGATGCTTTTTGCCTCTTCCTTTTCTCTTGGGTTGGTCAAAGTGGAATCCGCTGGTTCAGGCATCCAGTGAAAGCACCACCACCCCCCACCCCACCCCCTCCTCCTTCCCGAACCCACACCCAACCCGAATTGCTGTCATATTTTGCTTTGGTTTTCTTCAGAAACCGAAGCACGACTGTCGGTTAGAGGGGCTCACAAATTTTGATTAGGAGGAGTAATCAATTATGCTGTGGTTGCAACAACCTGCAGTGCGTTGTGGCAGCATGTTGAGCATTGCAGTTCATTGTGGAAGCACTGCATCAGCCTGGCAAAACCATTACGGTTAGGAGCGTGCAAAAATCTAATCTCGTTGTTGGTCTCGAACGGCTTGTTGGAGATGACCATCAGGTTGGAAGTGAGGAGTTGCCACAATTTGCGCCACATAGGAGCTATTGTTGGAGGTTGGAAGAGAAAATAATTGAAATGTCGCTAAAACCGGCCATAAGAGAAGTAATTGGTTCAAGTGGAGTAGGCGGGCCAGGTGGCGATAGACGAAGCGGAGATCCAAAGTCAAGAAGAGAATGTTTTGAGCTTAGAAGCCAGAAGCGGGAGAGGGAACGGAAGCAGGAGCGGGAGCGAGGGAACGCGATTACTTAGAAGAATCTAAAGTTGGGAACGTCATGGAAGCGTACGCTAATAATTTTTTTATGTTTATTAATTAATGTTATTAAAACTTATAAATATGTTAATATTTATTAGAATTTATAAAGTTTAATACAAAGTTACAGAGATATCATTCGCATATTAACTTTTTATGATGTCAAGGTAAGTATTCTTTAGTTTCTTGGTACTTTGATAAACGTGTATTAAATTTTTTCTAACTTTTTTCCCAAAATTTGTCCTCTTTAAAAAATAAAAATTATGATCATATTATGGGAAGTGATCATGTTGCCAGGAAAATGCGCTCCCGTCGCCGGAGAAATGAACTCCCAAGTAAGAATCGCCGAATTAAGGTTCTTACTGAAATTCGTTGACCTCCTAGGAGTTCCCGACTTCTAAGGTTTTGAGACAACTAGAGGATGGATCTGAAAATTTTAAGGATGGCATGAGACCTACCTAATTTGTGGACAATCCCTCAAAAATATATGTTCTTTTAGGAACCTGCAGTAACTATTTTGCTTTTAGAAATCTAGTGGGGGCTCAAGTCCCCTCAAGCTTGAGAGTCCATCCACCGTTGGCTTTGTTTCAAAAGAGCAACTCGCTTTAGTTATGCCTTATTTAAGCATGATGTATTTGTTTAGATTATAATTAATTTATACAATTGGCATATCTCCCAAGAGAAAAAGTGAGCTCAACTTAGGGCTAGTTTAATTTACATTTGAAATGGAGAGTTTGCCATTCCCACCAGCATTTTGGCCAAACAGTAAACAATACCTCGTATGGTTCCAGTGTTTGTCGTTTTCACCATATAAAAATAGAAGAAGAAAAAATGGCAAACTCCAAACGCTCGGAAGGGGGGGAGGGGAGGTGGGGGCACGGGTTGCCGTTTCGAATGGGATAGAGAGAATTGGTCGTTTCAAATGGGAAAGAAACTAGCCCTAATCTAGGCGTTTCTGCCTCGATAGGTTATATCGTTTACCCAACATCCAGAAGGGTGTTTGTACAAACTTTATGAATGCATGTATTTCTAGCTAGGTAATAATTTTTGCAGTTTGCTATGAAAAAAAATGAATAAGAATCTGAAGATGAAATTCCTTTCTGCATGAAAGTAATTTTGTAACACGAAAAGAGATAGGTGGAGGGAACTTGAAATGAAGATGCTTGACTTGTAAAAGTGTGTGCACATTATAGGTATAAATCATAGTAATAAACATAGTTATTAAAAACGGGTCTAGGCACGAAGAGCACTGAAGCGTTCAGCTTCTCATACTACAGGTATAAATCAGTCATCAAAAGAGGCGCTTGGTGCGTAGCGAACTGAAGCGCCTCACTTCACCAAAAAGTGAAGTACAGTGGCAAAAGCGTCCTCAAAGGCGCTCCTAGAGAGAAAAAACTGCTATCTTACCAATTCAACATTAACCCAATTCTAACCCGACCCAGATGAGTTATTTTAAAATTCTACCGAACCAGACTCGTACCCGGATTTGACCCGTTAACTAATTACATAGTCATAATTCTTTCCCATCTCTCTATATATGGTCCAACACCAACACCTCCTATCTCTTTTCCTCTCTTGGATCTCCTCCACGGCAATTCCTTGAAGCTGCATCCGCGTCACAAGCTCCTTGCTACCCATCAGCAATTTGCGTCTTTTCATGTACTCCTGCTTTCAACAGTCATCTCCTTCTAATAGCAGCCACCATCTCCTCGACATCTCATCGCAGCAATCACATCTCCTTACAGTAGCAAAACATCATCTCGCAACAACCAACATACTCACAACAGCCAACTCCTAAACGATGTCTCCACGCAACAAACACTTCAAGTGTTGTCCTTGGAACAACCACCTTCACATCGACCTTGCTGCAGCCTGCTGACTACTTGATTATAGGCCACCTATTTCTTAATACTAGATTACTATAGTGTTTTTTATTTATTTATGACTATGAATAGATATATTTATGGCATATATATTTTATATGACGCATGCACTTTTCTTTGTTCAGGCATGCGCCTCGACTCTGGAGAACCTTGGCACCTGAGAGTGTTTTTCACCTTTAACAACTACATACACACAAGCATTGTGGAATGTAAGTTCTAACTAGATAATAAGTTTTGCTACATTGAGGGAAAAATTCAATCCCTAAAGAATTTTGCATGAACTAATGATCCAATATAGCAAGATCATGTGGAGGCAACTAGTCACAGTTCTGTTGAAATGAACATGTTTGATTTAAAACTCAGCATGCACTATACATACACAAGAGCATATGTATTTATATGGTGTAAGCCTTTCAATAAAGATGTATGAAATGAAGTCAGAGAACTCTTTGGGTACTAATTTGTATGAAATGAAGTCAGAGAACTCTTTGGGTACTAATTTATTATAGGTAGTAAACATGAATAATTCTTAATATATAGGATAATTCGGGTACCAAGCCAAACAAAATAGAAACATGTGTTCCAGGGCACAGCTCAATTTGCAACTACTGACCTCCCATCAAATAGAACATCAAACCAACAAGCCAGTCCATGCACCCTAGTGCCAACTGAGGCTATGAAGTTTAATGGTATATCAACTTCATATAGTTCTTCTTCCTGTATACATGAAAGAAAAGGTTAATTAGACTATAAGCTTTAGCTGAAATCACTGTTGTCACGCCACGTGGCACGTGACCCTTAACGCCAAAGGCACATGGCACGGCACACACCTCGTTGAAGCGAGGCGCAAGTTTTATTTTTTTATAATAATCTAGAAAGTACTCGAAAAATTGTACATATCACTTAGTCTGGTGTAAACACTCTAAAGGATACAGAGAGTAATGTAAACATTGCACAAAGCATATATAAACAAAAAAAATGTATTTATGACACATAACACCAGGTAGAGAGTAATGTATAGACTATAGAGCGTATATAAACGACAATACTACTTAAAGAAATCACAAATTAAAGCAGGATATTTAAAGCATGAAAAAAAACCACAATTCAAAGCATGAGTTGTGGTACATTATCTAAACAACAAAATGACAAAACCTATAGAATAAAGGCAAGTTTATATTAATGTCATGACTCTTGCCACAGTTTGCAAAACCACAAAAATATCATTCGCTAACTACTACAGTACTACACTAGTAAATAATAACTAGTCTACTAGACTACTACTACTCATCATCATCGAACGGAACTTCATTATCATAAGCATCAGAAGGGAGGTAGTTGTGAAATTTTAAAAAAGAGAGAAGGAGATGGGTTAATCAAACTATTAGGGATATTTGTGGACCTGGATGGTCGAGCTAGTTTAAGTCAAACAAAAAACAATGTGTCATTTCTCTCGCCATGCGCCATAGCGCACTAAAGCACACGCCTATGCAAAGCTGAGCGCCACGAGTGGTGGAGAGGCGCTGTGCCACTCAACGTCTAGCGCCAATGGCACATGCCTCGAAGCGTCATTGATAACACTGGCTGAAATTTGACACGAAGTGGCGAATCCAAGAAAATACATAATAGTAAAAAAAAGATAATAGAAAATAAGAAAATTGTTCGTAAACAAATTAATAAAGACCAATATAGCACGGTCATTTAGACGAATGGTCCTTCTTTAGTGATGAACTATAAGTTTTCTATTTCAAGAAGGCCCAAAATGTAAGAAAGAAAGAAATAATGTAACTGTTTCCATGATGCTCAGTTTCACAGATCATACCTTTATGTAATTAAAGTCTAGCGTATGAGAGATAGCCGGCGAGACCAATAGCCTTGGATCAAAGGCATCAACAACAGGCTGCACATTAGAGCAATCAACTTCTTTCAGCCTTAGGCACACTTTCTCATTAACAAATGCCAGTAATCAGAAGAAACAGCAAACAGAATGGACCACAAGCACTGGATAACATAAAAATAATGTATAGGACAAAAGATGACAAAAAACAAAAACTACGTAATGGAGCACTTAGCGCAATTATTGGGGGAAATGGAAGCCAAAAAGACGAAACACGAAGACTTTGTAAGATAGCAGGCTAAAAAAACACTGACTTATTCGAACACATGATATAGAATAATTATAAATTTAATCAACAATAATGAAGTTCATTCCAGTCTAAATTATAGTGTTTGGTTATTGTAATAGATAGAAATGTTGTGACAACCCAACATGCATGTGTGAAAAGAATGGGTATGCAACTATCAATTAATGATATGCTAATTACAAATATTTCTTTAGCAAAATCCACAAGAATATTAGATGTTCAACTAGCAAATAGGAGAGGAAGATAACTTGGCAACACATCGCACAAAAAAATCACAGAACACACACACACACCGAGAGAGGGAGCAGAGAGACAGAAAGACATACACGAACACACACTCCACCACCACGCCCCTACAAACACCCCCCCCCCCCCCCCCCCCCACCAAGAAAAAAAAAAAAAAAACACAAAAAAAACTCACAAAAAACCCAAAGCAGGGATTCTCCAAAATTGTTCCATGTTGGACACAAAACACAGATTCCAAAATAAACAATGACCCACCAAAAAATCATTGTTGTATACGTGTCACCACATCCTTTCATATTTTATTATATCAGTTGAACGTAGAGACAGAGAGGCACGCAAGACATGCGCAAACATGAAAATAAATAGTGGATATTCTTACTAAAGTGACAAAAAAAAAATCAGTACCCCACCTTACAATCGTGTTTGCATTCTCAAGCACATGTACAGGACACGTGCAAAATAAAAAGTTCAACTAGAAAAGTATAGTAGAGGATTCTAAAAGGATATCAAGATTCTCAAAGGATGTGTATCATGTATGTGGGTGTGAAGTGTGTGTGCATGAAAAACAACAAAGCCTTCATCCCAAAAAAAATTGGTTGGCCATTGGAAACATTTTCTTCCATTTAACTCTCTGAAGGGCCTTGCCCTTCGCAACATTAAAAAACAATATCCTTCTCAGCCGCAATCCAAGATCATTTAGGCCTACCCTAGTTCTAGCACAGCTCCTTTAATTAATATCTCATTGTTCCTCCTTGAGGATGCATCTATAGGTCTCCATTGCACATGGTCAAACCACCTGACATTAGTTTTCTCATCTGAGTTTCAATTTGTGTTTACCTCAACATCACATGAATACAATTAATCTTCTTCTTCTTGTATGTGTCTGTGTAGTGGTGGTTGGGTGTGTGCGTGTCGGGTCGGAGGGGTAGGGTAGAGAGAGGAAAGCACAAAAGATAGCAACATTCTAATTCTGACCAGATAAAAATGAAATTAAGCAACCAAGACCAGAATTGAAATGATTCAATATGTATATTTTGGTTACTCCACCAGATCCTCGAAACAAAACAGTATCTATAGGCATGAACTTAATCAGGACCAATCAAACTACAATCAATTCTAAGTTGAAATCAACTAGAAATCAAAAAACAAACAGCTACACGTGCTCAAACCTGTGAAAAATATCCCTGGAATGCGGAACCATGTAATGAAGTAAGATCAACACCAAAATAGTTTTGTTGCTGCCAAAAAAGTGCCTATATGTGGGGGAAAAATTGTTAGACAGGATAAAGCGACTAAGATTTTATTACGATAAAAGCAGAAAATACATGCAAAAAATGAAACCTCTGTTTCAAGCCAAGATAAAACTTCAGTATGAACAAAATATTAGCAAACCATTTGAGCAAGTCAAGATGTGGAAAAGCCACAACCAACCAGTCCACTATGTAGAAGAGGACAGACGCATCATAATAGAGGTTTGTTGTAAACATGAATCCTGGCTCTATGTTGTTCAAACATCATACAAGAACCGACCACAAACATTGTTCAAATTGTCCAAACAGCCATCGCACCCTAATAGTTATGCTCCAAAGTCCAAAGTTGACCTTACTTTGTAGAGTGAAAGAACTGATAGCAATGCTGTTGCAAAAACATATATTTTTTTAAAGTGAGAGTAAGACAAATATACGAAAATGATGAGAAGATTCTGAAAAATAACAGAAGTCACTATTGGTACGTAAGACACTATCAAATGGCTTAACAACCTCCTAACCATTAGCAGCAGGGAATCATTGGATAGAGTTTCCTCCTAGTACATAATTCTGTGTATGGAGAGAAAGATTGTTTAGATTTGCAATTAGCACTAAGAGAGGTCTTGAACTGTGGAATGTCATTCCTTTTAACTTTGGCTTTATGGGTCATAGAGATGAATGTAGCTCCATATAGCAAATTGTATAACCTTACCTCTTCGTCTAGACTCTTTATAGTCTAGGGGACTTGGAGGTTGTTTCTTGGTTGCATCAACTGCATAGCCAAAAGGTGGGTCTACAATCTGCCAACTTGCCGTCTAGGTTTTGTAGCATGTCCCTCTCATGCTCATAACAACCTTGACTAGGAATATCACACCAACATAGAGAGTTGATGTTATGACAATAGCCGGTCGTAAGTAGTTTGTCAATGCTTTTATGGATCTTTCTTCTTCTCCATAGCGACCCCATTATGATGGGAGAAAGGCTTGTAAGATTAATCATGGTAGTGAAAGGCGCGTCTCGGACGCGTCTAAGGCGTACCTTGCAGAAAGGCGCAGCAGTTGCGCCTCATCTCATAAGGCAAGGCATTTTTCTCCGGGAGCACCCAAGACGCGCCTTAGGTGCGTCTTTCTGCAAGGCGCAACTAAGAAAAGTCACGTCTTATGGTTTTTTTTTTATTAGTACAAAAAACTTTAAGGCATAGAGATAATCATTACCTCATACAAGTAGTTGGTTATAGTTGAACTGGAAAAAACTAAAATTTACTAGAAGCTTGGTAGGGATAATACAAACTCTTTAGTTGTGTTGACTAATATTGTTTCTCTGCTAGTTCAATTGGTTATATTTTAACGTATTTTTGTTAGTTTTAATATATTGTTTGGTTTTATTTCTTGCATTACTAATTTATTTATTTATCTATAAACATTTTTTTTATTTGTGCCTCGTTTCGCTCGGATGCGCGCCTTAAATACACCTTGTGCCTCGAACGATATGGACATTTTGCGCCACGAGTGCGCCTTTGACTACTTTGAGATTAATGATGATATCTTGAACTCGGTTCGAATACCCCTCGTCATCAACAATTATACCAGTATTAGTCCAAGATTTTATTTTCAATATTTTATATAAATATTTAAAAAAGAACAAAACAAAAAATGTTTTTCCAAAATTTTGGAGTCAACTAAATCATTTTCATCCATTAAGTTCCAAAAAAGATAAAAATTGAGTCAAAAGGAAATACATAATCTTAATAACAATAATAATAATGATAATGATAATAATAATAATAATAATAATAATAATGTCGAATAGTTAGGAGGAAAAATCTGAGAATTAGTTCCTGATTTCTAGGAATTAGCTTCAGATTTTATGCTTGATTTATTTCCTTAATTAGTTAGTCAATAATCTATTTTTTGTTTTCATAATATATTTTTTGTTACTAAATCAAGGGATTTAATGACAAATATGTCAGCATGTCTTCCTATATGTTCTAGTTTTTTCCTTTGTTATCGATAATATATAAGAAACTGGATTACTTCTTTTAAGCTAACACGGAGCCATGGCACTCAAAGAAAACATGTTGAAAAATCTACGATATACTTGCAAACCGGAAGAAGCTGGAGAATGAAAACAGGGCATTACAAGTCTCCCATAAAAAAGTTTGGACAGCAAGTCAACTCAGAAGCGTCTTCATTCACAAAGGAACAACTAGAACACATATACAAATTTTTACAATCTCCACAAATCCATATAAAACTTTTTTGGGCATTGGTTTAGAAAGGTAACGTTGTTACTGCTTTTCTTAGTTTCAATTCTCAAAATACTTCTTGGATCATTGACTTGGAGCAACTAATGATCCAATCTTTTTTCCACCTAAAATCCGTATGCAGGGAACAAAAAAAATCAAAATTGCCAATGGATCACTCTCAACAATAGATGAAGTAGAATCTATTGTTCTCTCTTCTTCCTTAACCATGCAAGTGTCCTACATGTGCCTAAATTGTCATGTAATCTTTTGTCAAATAGCAAATTAATTAATGATCTCCAATCATTATTAACTTCTATAACACTCGATATAAGTTTCATGAGCTGGTCTCGGGGAGGATGGTTGGTAGTGCTAGAGAAAGTTGAGGTCTCTATATCTTTGAAGATGGAACCGAAGTGCAAGAACAAGTACAAAGTACCTTCTTTGAATTCTATATCTGGTGATAATATTGTAATGCTATAGCATTATAGATTATGACATCCTTTTATTATTTAAAGCACTTGTTTTCAAAAAAAATATAAATAATCGTCCATCTTCATTTCAATGTAAGTTTTGTGAATTTGTCGAACATCATCGTTATTTTTCCTCCCCCAAAACCGTACCAAGCATAAAAACCATTTACTTTAATCCATAGTGATGTATGACCCTTCTATGATTTCAACAAGTCCGGGAGAAAAATGATTTCTTACTTTCATTGATTCTCACATAAGAGTAAGTTGGGTATATTTGCTAAGGAACAAGTATGACATCAAAAAAGTTTTCAATTTTTTTTAGAAAATGGTGGAAACACAGTTTCAAGAAAGATAATGATTTTTATGAGTCGCAATGACAAAGAATATTTTGACATGATGTTAGGCAAATTTTGTGTAGAAAAGGGTATGGTACATCAAGAGTGGTTGAGCAGAAAAACAACCACCTTTTAGAAGTTGTTAGGGTCCTAATGTTCACTAATAAAGTTTATAAGTATCTTTGGTGAAGCAATACATACCTTATATTTTGAATGCCTACACAGATCTTAAATTTTCAAACATCATTAAATATCCTTAACAAAGTTTCTCATTGTCAAAATTGTCCCATAACATGCCCTTAAAAATATTTGGTTGCATTATGTTTACACACACGATCAAAACCGAAGCAAGTTAGATCTTAGAACAAAAAAATATGTTTTGTTGGGTATGCCCCAACTTAGAAAGGAGACAAACGTTGTGATCATATTTCAAAAAAAAAATGTAACTAAGGATGACACTCTTCGGGTCCCAACAGTATTTTCAAACTCATCTTCAGGGGAAAACACAAAGGAAAGATGCAGGGTACTTAGATGGAGTCCAGCTAGGGGTTGTCAATGTTCAAACTTCGAATGGACCAAAATTTTCATAAATCCATATCCTAGTGTTTAACTAATGAAAATCCAGGTCCAAAATTTATGGCGCCATCTCATAATCTTACTAGCTCAGACAATGAGACAAAAACGGGTACCCGAGAACTCCTTGTCTACTCACGGAGAAAACAAATTCGAGGTAATAAGCCACAGACTTCTCAGCATTGTCAAGAATCTGAACCAAAGGCTGGTCGGAACTCTACTGAATCTTCAGGTAACTTCTAAAAAGGTTGGTCGGAACTCTACTGAATCTTCAGGTAACTTCTAAATAGACCAAATTCAAGTTAGTCATTTTAATTCTGAGTCAAATCAACCCGAGTCTAGTTGACATCAATGTTTTCATTGCTAATCGAAAGGGTATCTGATCCTATATCAAACATCATATGTCAAACTTCGTCTCTTACAAAATTTCTCATATTTTGTCTTTACTTCACAATTGTCGTGTGTGAAAATTCCAAACAATATACGAGGCTATTCTCGAGGAGATCATGACTCTTGAAAAAAAAACATGGGAAGTAGTGGATCTGTCAGAGGAGAAGAAGACACTAGGATTCAAATGGATGTTCACGACCAAGTGTAAATCAGATGGGTCACTGGAAAGATACAAGGCTCGTTTCGTTGCTAAAGGTTTCATTCAAATATACGGTATTGATTATCTTGAAACCTTTGCAGCTGTATCAAAGCTAAACGCAGTCAAAGTAATCTTGCCAATTGCAGCCACTCTTGGCTGGCCTCTACAAGAGCTAGATGTAAAGAATGCATTACTTAGTGGAGACTTGGAGGAAGAAATTTACATGGATCACACCACCAGACTTTGATAAAAGGTACGGGTCGAAGGTTTGCAGACCGAAAAAATCCGTATGGATCAAAGTAGTCACGAAGGGCCTAGTTCGAAAAGTTTACACATGAACTAAAGAACCACGGGCAAACCGATAACACTATTGTCACAAAAACTTTATCCAATGAGAAGATAATTGTTCTCATAGTTTATATTGACGACATTATTCTGACGGGAGATGATATGGTTTAGAGAAAACGACTGAAAATATATATTTTCTCGGAGTTTGAAATCAAAGACCTGGATTCACTAAGGTACTTTCTTGGAATGGAAATAGCTCAATCAAAGAAAAGAATATTAGTGTCACAAAAAAAGTATGTTATTGATCTTCGCAAAGAAATTGGAATGAGTGGACGTCGTCCTGCAGATACTTCAATTGATCCAAATTAGCAAAGGTAATCCAGTGGACACATCACGGTACAAAAAGTCCGTTAGAAAAATAATCTAATTGTCACATACGCGTTCTAATATCGTGTTTGCAATAAGCCTTGTAAGCAGTATTCTAAAAATCGGCCTAGGCTGTCACGTCCCAATTCAGTGGAATCGATAGTCGTCCCCCGGACGTGATGTCGTGTGTGCCTAGGTTGCGCAACGCACAAGACCATTGTATTTGATATAACGAGCACATATTCAGAGTACGCAGATAATTAAACACAATATTAAAACAAGGAAAAGTTCTCTTTATTGATTATGAACATCATTTACACTCTTGAACAAGTACAAAAGGTTGCCGCACGGGCTTACAAAAGCGGACACAAAATAAGATAGTCGTCCGATTCATTACATTATTTTACTAAAACTTCAAAAACTATAAACACCTTCGGGCGAAGCTATCGCCTTGCCATGGAGCTGCATATGATATGTGCACGAGCTCCGGAAGTAGAACACGCTTCAAAAAGGGCACAATCAGGGTGCGCCGGTAGGTGGACTCGATTGGGAAGTCGCCTTAACTCCTTGCAGGATCGCCTTGGCACGGAGAACCTGTTATAACGAGGGTCAGTACATCGAAATACATCGAAATGCACTGGTGAGGGTGAGCTAACCCAACTATACCATTCAACACATTATTTATGTGAAACATGTAAGTTATTATGTGGTCTTTCTATCTTGCCTTAGTTCAAGTTACAAGCATGCAATAGATATAGAAATTAACTGAAATAACATGCCACCGTTTGGTTACTTTACCTGTCCGTCTGAACCACTTGCACAAAACTTACTATGCCCTTCCCTGCCACGAAGACATAGTTATCTTGCACAGTTTAAATATACGAGGGGGTCACTGGCACGATGTCCATAGTGGACGAGTTATAGTATCGGGACGAAGATGACGGAGGTACATATATTGCTACAGGCCATCTCGCCCTGGGCAGAAATGGTGTGCAACGCAAGGAACACGGACGATACATCAATTCCTGCCCGAAGCATGCGACTATCATGATGTTCCGTCTGGATCGGATCGGTGCCAGTGCCCAGCGATCGTCCGCAAGAACGAAGACCTTGTGCACAAGTTGTCCGTGATCAAACGGCGTCTAAAACTAAGTTATCAAACGAGCAGTTCAAGACAACACAGGCACGACACGAGTAACATGGCATGATCTGATTTGCATAGTCTTCTTGTCAGTTTATTGCATTGTAAGTTATGTTCTATACATAGCAAAATAATAGAAGAATATGTTAACACAATGAAAGAACATTCTAAGCGAACTAGCATGAAACAGTGTAATCGTTCACAAATTGGTTTGACAAGCATAAAGTATTCCAAGTCTATTCTATTTTATCTTGATATCTTTTAGTTATTAAGGTATCGTTTGATTGGAACAATCAAGAGAGCAAGATTATTAGGTGTGAAGACTTGGAAGGAGAGCTAGCTAATTGGGATGGTAGCCACTCACAAGTCAGTGGAGGTAGGGAAGGAAAGGTTCTTCAAGACTCCGCTCGCGCGACGTCTACACGGTCACCTGCATTGCCACAAACAGACGATCAATACCTCTTCTTCTCATTCTCCAAGATCGAAACGAAAGCGAAGCTCAACGAACGAAAACAATGTAAACCATCGAAACTGTCCAAGAAAATGCAAGCTCGAAAACCAACTTAAAAGCACGAAAGCAACAATGCGACAACGAAAACTAGACAAGAAAACTTGCAGCGTAGAGGTCCCTCTTGACTCTGCCGCTAAGTCCGTCCTTGAGACACGGTCCACTGAATATAGAAATCGATTCCGAAGAAGCCAATCCATATCAAAAATATTTCTTAGTCGTGCTCCCCGAATAGGGGAAACGGGGCACTACATCCTAACAAACTAATAGGAAGTTTCATCCTCGAAACTTAGGAATAGAACCTACCACTAAGAAACAATGAAGAAAACTTTTCCTTCATCTCAGACTCAAGCTCTCACGTTGACTCTTCGACCGAATGATTTCTCCAAAGCACGCAAACGAGAGGAACCGAACGACTTCGAATCAGCTTCTCCTTTCGATCCAAGATCTGTACAGGTTGTTCGACATATGACAAGTCCGCCTTCAAGTCTAGTTGACCAAAATCTACCCCATGGCTCGGATCGTACTTCCTAAGTTGTGAAATGTGGAAGATATCGTGCACCTCTGATATTGATAGTGGCAGGAAAATTTGATATGCGACTGGGGCGACTCGCTTAAGTATCACGAACGGGCCGACGAATATCGAACTTAGCTTCCCTTTTGCTCTAAATCTAGTGACTCATCGGATGGGCGAGACCTTGAGAAATACATGATCGCCTTCTAAGAACTCAAGAGGTCGACGATGCGCATCTGAGTAACTCTTCTGACGGCTTTGTGCTACCTTCAGCCGCTCACGGATCAAACAGATCTTCTGGACGGTTTGTTCTACGAGTTCCGGACCAAGAATTTTTCGTTCGCCAACTTCATACCAAAAGATAAGGGATCTACACTTCTGCTCATATAACGCCTCATACGGCACCATTTGAATGCTGGATTGATAGCTATTATTGTATGCAAATTCGGCTAACGGTAGATGCATGTCCCAACTTAACTTCAAGTCCAAGACGCAGAGTAGTAGCAAGTCTTCGAGGATCTGGTTTACCTGCTATGTCTGGCCGTCGATCTGCGGATGGTAGGGTGAGCTGAACTTCAAGTTTGTCTCCATTGCTGACTGAAGGCTCTCCCAGAAGCGTGATAAGAATCGTCCATCTCGGTCGAAGACCATGGATTCGGGCACACCGTGGAGTCGAACGATCTCATCGAGGTAGATTTGCGCCAGAAGGTCGACACTCCACGCAACTTTGATAGGAAGTGAGATGACTTGGTGAGTCGATCGACGATGACCCAGACGACATTATTTTTCCGTTACGTCTTCGAAAACCAACAATAAAATCCATGGTTATGTGTTCCAATTTTCACTCCGGTATAGCAAGGTTTTGCATCTCCCCGCTCGACTTCTATTGCTCGGCCTTTACTCGCTGACAGGCTATGCATTGCGACACAAACAGCGCCACGTCCCTCTTCATGTTGTGCCACCAAAATGTCGTGCGGAGGTCTCGATACATCTTCGTGTTGCCAGGGTGTGAAATGTAACTCGCATAGTGGGCTTCAGTGAGTATCTCTTTTTTGAGATTTGCATCGTTAGGAACACATAATCTCCCCTTTACCCGCATCATTCCATCCTTGCTCACGCAAAATCGGTCGTCTTTCCTGTTAAGATAAGCTCGTGTATCTTCTTCAGGAATATGTCGTCCTTCTGAACGGACTTAACTTTCTCTAATAGGTCTGGTTCGAGGCGCAACTGAGCTGACTGCGTCCGTTTTTATCTAATTCGGAGTGTAATGTCCAAACTCTCCAGATCCTTTGCAGCCTGCTGTCGATAGCTAACCTCCCTGCAAACACTCGACTCAGTGCATCAGCTACAACGTTGCCCTTGTCCGGTATGTATCTGATCAACAAGTCAAAGTCGCTATGGAGTTCAAGCCAACGTCGTTGCCGCAAATTCAGATCCTTTTAGGTGTACAGGTACTTGAGGCTCTTGTAATCGGTGAAGATTTGGCACGGTACGCCGTAGAGGTAATGTCGCCATAATTTTAATGAGAACACTACCGCTGCCAGTTCTAGGTCATGCGTCGGATAGTTCTTCTCGTGAGGCTTTAACTGTCTCGACGCATATGATATCACCTTGTCCCTTTGCATAAGGACACATCACAATCCCTTGCCTGAAGCATCGCTATAAATTTGAAAATCATCGGACCCGTCTGGGAGTGTAAGAATCGGTGCTGAGACGAGGCGTCGCTTTAATATTTGGAATGAAGCTTCACAATCGTCTGACCACGCGAACGTTACTCCCTTCCGAGTGAGACGAGTCAAAGGCGATGCAATCTTTGAAAAGTCCTTGACGAATCTTTTGTAGTAGCCCGCTAGACCAAGAAAGTTTCGAATGTCGCTGGCCGACTCAGGTCGCTTCCACTCCACAATGGCTTCGACTTTCTTCAGATCGACTGAGATGTCTTTCGCAGAAATGACATGCCCGAGAAAAGATATGTTGTTCAACCAGAATTCGCACTTGCTCAGCTTCGGGTACAACTTATTGTCTCGAAGAATTTGAAACACGATCCGCAGGTGTCCGTGTTCTTTTTCATTCTTCGAGTACACCAAGATATCGTCTATGAATACCACTACGAACTTATCAATGAATGGACGGAATACACGGTTCATCAAATCCATGAATGCAGCAGGAGCATTTCTCAGTCCGAACGGCATGACAAAAAACTCGTAGTGGTCGTAACGGGTACGGAACGCGGACTTCGGCACGTCCTCTGGCTTGATCTTCAATTTGTGGTAGCCAGAGCGAAGGTCTATTTTTTGAAAACACTGACGCACCTTGCAGTTGATCGAAGAGGTCATCGATCCTCGACAGGGGATACGTGTTCCGAATGGTGACCTTATTCAGATCCCGGTAGTCTATGCAGAGCCGCAACGTCCTATCCTTTTTCTTCACAAACGGCACAGACACGCCCCAAGGAGACGCTCGTACGGATCTCCAGTCCCTCGGAAAGACGTGTTGCAGACCTTCTTGAAGTCGACAAAGTCGAAGGTAGTCGCTTCATTTTTCTTTGGGGTGTGCGGTGTCTAGACTTCAGGGGTTGGTTGCTCCACCGGTGTCGCTGCTATCGTTGCGGAATGGTTGGAGGCTAAGGTCTGAACAATCTGCTGCAGGGCATCTACCTGTTTCTGTTGGACTACAAATCGAGCTTCAAGGTTGCTTTCAAACTTAACCTTACGTTCTTCCGCCCGCTTCTCAACTCGTTCATGACGAGCCTCATCCCTCTGTTGGCTCGCCTCAAGCATCTGCATCATCCACTCAATTGGGTCTACATGGGGCATAGCTCGTTGGGTTCCGGAACTTCCCGAGGTGCCGGAACTACTTTCATCTGCGTGTACCTCTCCCTGTGTTAGCACTGATACCTGCGCTTGAGTCATTCCTTCAAAAGAAAGTAACTTGCATCAGTCTCATAGAGTATTACGGACTCACTCTATGGAACGCATCTCATTTTGGCCGAACGAGTTCAAGAGTTCAAATATGGAACACGAAATCGTTAACGAGAACTTTTTCGACACGAAGGTCAAAGGAAATGAAGCACGACTCTGATACCAATATGTCGCGTCCCAATTCCGTGGAATCGATAGTCGTCCCCTGGACATGATGCCGTGTGTGTCTAGGTTGCGCAACGCACAAGGCTATGATATTTGATATAACGAGCACATATTCAGAGTATGCAGATAATTGAACACAATATTGAAACAAGAAAAACTTCTATTTATTGATTATGAACATCATTTACAAACTCTTGAACAAGTACAAAGGTTGTCGCACGGGCTTACAAAAGCGGACGCAAAATAAGATAGTCGTCTGATACATTAAATTATTTTACTAAAACTTCAAAAGCTATAGACACATTCGGGTCAAGCTATCGCCTTGCCACGGAGCTGCATAAGGTATGTGCACGAGCTCCAGAAGTAGAACATGCTTCAAAAAGGGCACAAACAGGGTGCGCCGGTAGGTGGACTCGATTGGAAAGTCGCCTTAACTCCTTGCAGGATCGCCTTGGCGCGGAGAACCTGTTGCAGCGAGGGTCAGTACATCGAAATGCACCGGTGAGGACGAGCTAACCCAACGATACCAACCAACACGTTATTTATGTGAAGCATGCAAGATATTATGTGGTCTTTCTATCTTGCCTTAGTTCAAGTTACAAGCATGCAATAAATATGTAAATTAACTGAAATAGCATACCACCGTTTGGTGATTTTACCTGTCCGTCTGAAATACCTGCACAAAACTTACCATGCCCTTCCCTGCCACAAAGACATAGTTAACTTGCACAGTTTAAATATACGAGGGGGTCACTGGCACTGCCATAGTGGACGAGTTATAGTCTCGGAACGAAGATGACGGAGGTACATGTATTGCTACACGCCATCTCGCCCTGGGCATAAATGGTGTGCAACGCAAGGAACGGCGATACATCAATTCCTTTCCGAAGCATGCGACTATTATGATGTTCCGTTCGGATCAGATCGGTGCCAGTGCCCCAGCGACCGTCCGCAGGAACGAAGACCTTGTGCACAAGTTGTTCGTGATCAAACAGCATCTAAAACTAAGTTATCAAACGAACAGTTCAAGACAACACAGGCACGAGATGAGTAACATGGCATGATCTGATTTGCATAGTCTTCTTGTTCAGTTTATTGCATTGTAAGGTGTGTTCTATACATAGCTCAATAATAGAAGAATATGTTAACATGATGAAAGAGCATTCTAAGCGAACTAGCATGCAACAATGTAATTGTTCACAAATCGGTTTGACAAGCATAAAGTATTCCAAGTCTATTACATTTTATCTTGATATCTTTTAGTTATTAAGGTATCGTTTGATTGGAACAATCAAGAGAGCAAGATTATTAGGTGTGAAGACTTGGAAGGAGAGCTAGCTAATCAGGATGGTAGCCACTCACAAGTCAGTGGAGGTAGGAAAGGAAAGAGGTTCTTCAAGGCTCCGCTCGCGCGACGTCTACACGATCACGTGCATTGCCACAAACAGACGATTAATACTTATCATTCTCCAAGATCGAAACGAAAGCGAAGTTCAACGAACGAAAACAATGTAAATCATCGAAACCGTTCAAGAAAACACAAGCTCGAAAACCAACTTGAAAATACGAAAGCAACAATGCGATAACGAAAACTAGGCAAGAAAACTTGCAGCGGAGAGGTCTCTCTTGACTCTGCCGCTAAGTCCTTCCTTGGGACACGGTCCATTGAATATGAAAATCGATTCCAAAGTAGCCAATACATAACGAGAAAATGATCTTGATTCAATCTATCCCGGTCGAACGATACCGAAAGTATTTCTTAGC
Source organism: Iris macrosiphon (assembly GCA_036927795.1). NCBI lineage: Eukaryota > Viridiplantae > Streptophyta > Magnoliopsida > Asparagales > Iridaceae > Iris > Iris macrosiphon. The sequence goes on along the minus strand of JAYESA010000018.1, from coordinate 137,420,561 downwards.
CACGCTCCCCGAATAGGGGGAACGAGACACTACATAGGCGGCTAGCTGCCTAGACACTAGGCAGTCCTAGGCCAAACCGAAATCCCTTGTTCGACGAAGGTTTGTGCGGTTGTGCGGCCATGTTCGACCATGTGCGGTTGTTCAGATTTTAAATTTTTTGAATTTTTTTATGCTTACTTGTATTGTGGATATGTTTTTTGGATTTTAAAATTGTATTTGAATTTAGAACATTGAAATTTTAATTGTAATATGGATTTCAATTTTCAAAAAATAAATATGAATTGTATTACGGATTTAGAACATATTTGGATTTCAAATTTTGAACTTCAAAAGTTCAAATTTCTATTATGAATTTCAAATTTTAGATTTTAAAAATATATATTCGACGCCTGGGCGGCCTAGGCGAAGACACCCATCCTCCGTACCAAATCCGCATAAGAAATTTTAGAACATTGTTTGTTAGTGAGTTCATGCATTCTCCCGATAAAGAACACATTGAAGTTTGTATACTGAATTTTGAGATATTTGAAAAAGCACTCCGGGAAAAGGTCTATTCTTTAAAAAGAATGAACAATGAAGTATTAAGGTGTATACAGATGCAGACTGGGCATGCTCAGTTACAGATCGGATATCAGGGTAAACTTAGTGATATCAGGGTAAACTTAGTAACATGGAGAAGCAAGAAAAAAGTGTAGTTGCCCGAAGTAGTATAGAAGTAGAATACATTTTGATGATTCATGGAATGTGTGAATTATTGTGGCTGAAATAAGTTTTAAAGGAACTAAACAGATATGTGACCATGCCTATAAAATTGTACAGTGATAACAAGGTAACGATTAACTTTGCACATAGTCCAATCCAACATGATAGAAGAAAGCATGTTGAAGTTGATAGATACTTTATAAAGGAGAAGGTTGAAGCATGAGTTATTTGTATGCCATTTGTACCAACCGTGCAACAGATAGTTGATATTCTCACAAAAGGATTGTTCAAACAACTATAAGTTTTTCGTCAGCAAGATAGATATTTACGCAACAACTTGAGGGGAAGTGTCGGATAGTTTGGTGGAAAATCAAAAAAATTAGTTCCTGATTTCTAGGGATTAGTTTTAGATTTTAGATTTGACTTATTTCTTTAATTAGTTAGTCAATAATTAATTTTCTGTTACTTGAATCTGTTTGTTTGTTACAAGAATCAAGGTATTCAATGACAGATATGTTTTCATGTCTCCCTATATATTCTAGTATTTTTTTTTTGTTATCAATAATTTAAAAGAAACCGAATTACTTCTAAGCTGACAAAAAATAATAATATTAATAATAACAATAATACTTGAGTTTTGGTTTTCGGATCCCCACCCTCCTTCTATCTAGTAGTCTTGTTCTCAGAAACATATCTACTCAAAGCCTAACTTCTCCTCCTTATCAACACCAAGCAGGCATCACTACAAGCAATAGTTTTTGTTTCTTCTACTGACACCAAAGTCATGCCACCATAGAGAGAGAGCACATTGATGATGATTGAAGTGAAAACGACAATGGCTACTTTGCATGGACATGGTTACAAATTGGTATTCAGATACGGACACTACAAATTGAAATTGCGTCCTTTTTAGAAAATTTAAGATATGGTACTGGTGGATACAATTATATATACACATAAGACATCTAAATACATATTCTATACATTAGCTATTAATAACATCAACATTTATACACATTCTGTGTAGTAACTAGGTTCTAAAACGTTCTACAAATGTTACTTTCTCGCATCTCAAATATGTTATGCATGATCACAACCATGTAAAACTACTTTTGAACGTGCTTTGGGTCTCTTTGGCGTCTAGACGTGATAGCCATATCTGACATGAATCGAGGAAGTGCATTGTCGGATACGTTGGATTTGGATGCAGACACAGATATAATCCTCTAGAGGAGAATATATGCAACATAGGGCAGCGGAAACAAAGAGAATATAAAAGCACAAACAACACTAGAAACGAAAGAAGAGGAAAGAAGGTGCAGTTACCCACAGAGCTGTTACTTTCACGGGGTGCTTGTCCTATCCTTTGGCTCTTCCTCTCAAAGGAGCTTGGCTTTCGCTTTCCGAACTGTTTTGACTGAATTATCTGACACTGCCGCTTGGCCAGCCTTCCACCAACCTAGTTGAACCAACCACCGGACACCGCTGGAGTACTTTTCCTCGTAGGCAAAGGGACCCTTCCCTTGTAGCCGATTATAAGGGTTGTTCCTTTAGTTACCTCACTACGCTCGTAGGTCGGAAACTCCTGCTCGGAAGTCGATCTCATACCAGCTGTTGTATTTTAGCAGCTTTTCCTGCCCTTCCGTCTTTCTCATCATAATCCAGAAAAGATATGCCTTAACAGCTACTACTTTCCACATATATGCTAGAGGAAGGAAGCAATGGAGACAGCATCTTATTATCGCCATATAGCATTTTTTGGGACGTGTGCATGAAGAGGAGTTCCATGTAGACAGCCTCACTTCGCTCCCCTTTCTTTGTTTTGTTGCACTCATTCACTCCGCAACTCAACACACCTATGAAGTTTGGTCAGTTGAGGATATCAAGGGCACAGCTACTTCACTGGTATTTGTTGTTGTGGTACGTTTGGTATGACCGCAACGTTCGCATTTTCTGTAAGAAAGGGGTGCCCAAAGAAATGTCGTTCTCTAGGAGTGTGGGTTATGTAATATCTCGGCTGCTTTCTTATTAGGTCCTTTAATTCGTTGAAAATCTCCTCCACCTTCAAAGCAAAATAGAACGCTTCCAGAACAGTGTGATAAGTCACGATACATCCTCACATTGTAATACCCGACATGGTATACAGGCTAATTTGTAAGGAGAGTGTGGAAAGGTACGACGTGAAGCACTATAGTAGTGATTGACGAGAATTGAGGAATGCTTTATTGATGCTCTCCTAAACTATATATAACCAGGTCGATCAACCAAGTTTGTTTGAACGCTCCTGAATAGGCGCTCATAGAGTGAAGCATTATTATCATCAAGTTGATTTAAGCTGATATGTTAGACAATTCAAACAGCTACATTGCATGCTACATGAACAAATCAGCCTCAGCTGATACGAGATACAAAGAAACCAAATAATTGCATCACATACTACATGATCCAATCTTAGATTAGAACTTACTACCCTGAAATGGTGTTTGCTGACTGACTTCCAATGAGGGGTGAATTCCATAAAGCAGAAATAAGGTTCCTCATTGCATAGAAAACATTGGCAATGAATCACTTCATCAAATAATATTCTCATAATAGCAAGCCATAGTTGGACAACCCTATGACACCTAATCAGTGATTATGATCCTAAATTGCAAAAAATACATTACTCATTTTGGAACTAGCATGAAGTATATGAATACATAGACATCTCACACGAAATACTCCTCCCAACCTTCCTGCGTATGTACATCATTGTACAAGTATAACCTTAATCTATAGCTTAAGAAAATGGACCCAAGAAACATATGAAGCACAAAATGTAAATATATCATTAAATTTTTAATTATGCCTCAAACCAGATGGGATACAAAGGAATCTTGACAAGTTACCTTATTTGCAATTTCAACATAAAGATATTCATCGCTAAACGGGGCCATGTGTATCCTACAAGAGTAGCAAAATAAGAAAATAAAAGTAAGAAGGGATGAAATAGAAGCACATTAGCAGAAAATGGAAGACTCATAAGTGAATTAAATCATCAGAGTACGTAGAAATGCAAAGGGAAATATAAGCAGCTAATTACATCACAAGATATAGTATAGAGAATCCATGATAATGATAAAGGTAACCACTGTTACCATATGGAGAAACCAATGACAGCAAAATGATTTCCACCAGTCGACTAACTCAATTAATTGAATTGCTCTCTTCTGGTTTTAATTTGTGATCGCATATCTATCTTTATAAGGACACAAGCAATATATTTCCAACAGTCAAATAACTAAAGCAATTGAATTGCTATATTCTGGTTTGTTTTGTGATAATGTAATCTATCTTTGTAACACCATAAAAACATAATCAACAAGATATGAGTTGCAAAATATTTATTAAGTGATCATTAAGGGAGAGAATGCAAAAACTTCAATCAAAAGCATATATATGAAATGAGAATGGGAAATCTAGTCATGCATTGTCGATCTAAATGAGAAGTGACGGCCAAAATGAATTAAGTCCTCTAATCGACTAGCTATGGCAAAGGTAAACCCGAGTACATTCGCTCAAATACATTCTCTTTGAAGTAGGAAAATAGCAGTTGGTACCTTCCAACAGATGGAAACATTTTTCCATTAGGAACAAGGAAACGATCTCTGGCAATAACATATGTTTCCAGCATTCTTTCATTGACCAACAGGGTACCTATAGAACAAATGATATCACATTAATAAGGGATATACACTAAGGGCAAAAGTTATGATAACAGTTCAATTAGCTTATAACCATATAACAGGAGGTTCTTCCACATTTGCAATATAGCATAAATGATGGTTTATAGATAAATAATTGTGGATAAAATTAGCATCAAGTCTCCTATCCCTACAGTTCAGCCATCAGTCTCCGTTACCGGCAAGAGAAAAAGGAATCAGAAAAAATGACAAAGTACAGAGTCAAAAATAAAGTGAGTGCTGATGACCAATAGCTTTGCTCCAGTAAGACCCTTACTACAGGGGAGTCAAAAATATGTTTCGATGGCATCTGTCCAAAAGTTCAAATTTTCATGTATGTTGAAATATTGTTCAATCTGTTGATTGCACTTAATTAGAGGTCTTATGGAATATGGTCAGCTAGTTCATTGCATTAGCATACACCACACTTAATTATGTGACTTACCTTAACACTCAAACAGCATGAAAGTGGTATACTGAACATTCTTGGCATCAAAATTAGAAGAACAAAATAGCGTATCTTGTTTATGTTGGAGTATTGTGATACATTTACATATCAAACCATAATGCCTTTTGTTTATCAACACATTATCACATAATTTAGAAATGTAAATAGATCGATTCAGTTTACACTTGCTGAGTTGCAGATATATGGACCTCATATTTATACTAGCATTTGGGAGGAATATAGTACGTTTGAGTTTAGTTTGAGACCTAACAACTTTGTAGGATGGGTAGAGTACACATGAGATTAGTTTGATACATTGTCTGGTTGGAGCTCCTTTATTCTATTTATGAGTTATAATTTAGCAAGGCTAGTAAAATTTCATACATCACTGTAATCTTGGTTGTCAAGTCTTGAAACAGAGACTTGTAAACTTCCAGGGTGAAATTGGAAATTCTGCCCATTCATAGTAGGACAGGTTTCCTCACAAATTAAGGTTGACAAAAGACTAATTATGCAAAGTAACTAACACGAGAGGATTAGTCTGCATGTAACACACCCGTTGTTGGGATTCTAGACCCGATTCGAGGTGTGTGGAAGGACAATCTGGACGTCGTGAAGCCTCGACGGGAGTTGCGGCAAAGACGACGGAGGATCGGTGGCTGAACTGGGACTCAAACTGAGCCAAATCAACAGCAACATCATACCAGCAGTATACCGCTGGTGGGTTGGCATACGTAGGCCCAAGTCAGCACATATAATGTTCTTGTGATCTAATATGGACAGCCGCTGGACTATTTTATTGTTTTCCTAAACCCTAAATTAGGTTTTTTAACCTATATAAAGGAGGTTGGAGGGAGTTGCCAAATAAAAGCTCATACGAGATATTCGAAGGAGCAAGTCCATAGGAATCTAAGAGAAAGTTTGTACTTTGCTCTTATGGCCCGCTCTTCAAGCGGGTTGGAATGAAAGATTTGTTCGAAAAGTCTTCTTTTTCATTCAGAGAGATCGTCACAGGGCTGGATGAGTTATCTCATTGTGTATTTTTTTTTTCTTGAGATTGGTGAAGAGTTGAACTTAGAAGCAAAGGGTTCAACATACATTATAATCAATCTTGTATTATTCAATATATAGATTGGGATTTGTCTAGTAACATAGTCAGCGAACATATATTGTGTTTGATATGTTTTGGTGCTTATGTAAGACGAGAGTTTATTATCTTCAGGTGGGTTAGTATCGTTTCAGCGACATTCTCGGACCAATAATTAGTATTAGAGCTCTCAGGTTTTCGAAAGCTGAGTACAACCATATCTACGGAGCAAGTGAACACACGTGTGATTATCCTCGCAGAGGAGAACTTGACAATCTGGAAACCAAGGATGGAGGATCTACTCTTGTGCAAATATGTGTATGCTCCATTGGATTGCGACAATGCCAAGCCGTCGAACAAATCTATCGCAAGGTTGTTGGATTCATCTGGAAATGGTTGGACGATTATGTTTTTCATCACGTGTGCATAGAGAGTTCGACAAAAGCACTATAGGAGAAGCCGTATTCGATATATAAACGAAAAACGGCTGGCAACAAGATGTTTCTTATTCGCCAACTCGTCAACTTGAAGTACACGGAGAGTACCTCGATGGCACAATATGTGAACAAGATTCAGGGTATCATCAATGAACTGTCAGCGATGATGTTGGATATTGACGATGAACTTCAGGTCCGGTTGCTTTTGAGTTCCCTGCCGAAAACTTAGGAGACATTCGTGGTGTCTGTTAGTAACTCTGTGCATGATGGAGTTGTCACGATGGAGGCAGCCAAAAATATTTTGTTGAATGAGATCCGATGTAAGCAGATAGAATCCTTGCAGGAGTCCGCTCTGCTTTCTTCTTACGGGAAGGGAAGGCTTAGGTCATAGTCGAAAACATGAGGAGGATTGCTATCACTGTGGCAAAATGGGTCATTTTAAAAAGGATTGCATGAAGCTCAAAGATGAGAAGGCTAAAGGCAAGGACATCATATAGATTTTACGGCTATGGGAGATCTCATCATCGTAACAACCGACGCAGAGGAACCTTGTGGCACGTGTCATGACAACGATTAGGTCTTGGATACGGGGATGTCGTATCACGCCACTCCACAGAGGAGGATCTTTATATCATATCCAGACGGTAGGTTTGGATGTGTAAAAATGGATGACAAGAGCGGTTGCAGTTGTGGACATCGGTGATGTGCACTTGACAACAGAGCTTGACGAAAAATTCGTTCTCAGGGGGTTGTCTTGTACCGAGTTTGCGCTATAAATTGGTATCGGTTGAAAAATTGGCAAATGATGGTTGTCACAGCATGTTTGGGGACAAAGATTGAAAGCTTACGAAGGATTCTCAACTGTTGGCTCGAGGAGATATATGTTGTGGTATGTACAAGCTCAAGTCGCTGAGGTGTACAGGCAGACCATATATATTGGAGGCTCGAGGGATGTTCGACAAGAGTTTGTGGATCATCGAAAACTTGTCAAAATGAGTCTTCGAGATGAGTTGAGGGATAAGGAGGATTCGATACGTCGAGACAAAGCGGCGAATGGAGGTGCAAAGATTGAGGACCACTTTGTCAGTCCCATGACAGCTGGTCAATCTCCATATGAGAATTGTTCCACGGATCATGTTCAGTAGTTCAAAACCGAAAAAGAGATCAAGAAATGCAGCAAATTCAAGCTAAGGCGGATACATCTCTATTTGCACAGTTCATGGGGGAGTTATAGGTCATCGACGGCGTATACAGTGCATGATATTCTGCTCACAGATGCAAGTGTACAGGATAGCTTCGGTGTCGGACACGAAGGTAGGCAGGTTCAGGAGCTTGAATTTCTAGGGAACCGTATCGTCCGCTTGGTTGGGCCAGCCAAGGGTGAAGAAGCTCGACTGAACGGAAGTACGTTTCGGTGTTAGACGGAAGTCAGGGACACAGCCAAGACTTCCGGTGAAGCTGATCGTCGGGGACTTCGATCTTGGCCGAGTTATTAATGTCAGCGAGATACTAGTCGTTAAGGAGGTGCTAAGCATGGCAGCTAGTGTTTGTGGCCTAGGAGCTGAAGACAAAGGAAGATGCAAAGCAGTCCAGGGGATTCGAGATCAATAATGAGAGGAAGCAGGAACTGTGTCGTGGAACAACATGCATAGAGTCCAGTTGAAGAACCATGGGATTAACATCTCTCAACAAATTGGAGGAAAAGTTTGTTGCGGTTCCAGCCTCGATTCGAGGTACGTGGAAGTACAATCTGGGCATCCCGAAGCGTCGACGAGAGTTGCGACGAAAACTACGGAGGATCAGTAGCTGAACTAGGACTCAAATTGAGCCAAAACAGCAGCAACGACATATCGACGGTATACCAGCAATATACCTTTTTTTGGCGATTCGTTCCAAAACCTATTTTTGAGGGTGTGGTACACTGCGGTCTACCGTCTATCGAAAATTGGTTCATACGTGGGCCCAAGTCAGCACATATAATGACCGCATGATCTAATCTGGACGGTCATGGTTATTGTTAAACTATTTTAGAGTTTTCCTAAACCCTAAATTAGGTTTCTCAACCTATAAAGATGAGGTTTGGAGGTTGCCAAGCAGAAGCTAATACGAGATATTCGAGGGAGCAAATCCACATAAATCTATGAGAAAGTTTGTACTTTGCTCTTAGGGCTCGCTCTTCAAGACAATTGAAAGGAGAGATATGTTCAGAGATAGGGATCGACATTGGGCCGGGCCGCCCAGGCCCATAAAGTATGGGCTCAGGCTAGGTATGGGCCGGTCTTTTTTGTCCTAAAGAAAATTCTTGTCGGGTCGAGTAAGGCTTAATTATTATCTATAAAGCCCAAGCCCGCCCACAAGGGTCAAACTTTTCGGGTCAAAAAAGGTCGGACCGGACTAACTCTATAGAAAAAAATCCAAATAGGCCTTCTCGGGCCTAATCGTTAAACTCGTCTTACACTATATATTATAGTTTGTGGTAACTAGCTATTGTACCGACTCTTCAAAAAACACTTGTGCTTTTGAAGATGCTTACTAGACCGGCCACCAATGTCGGAGAAAGAGCGGTCGCATCGCAATATGGCGGGCCCAGCTTGAGAGCATATACGAGGACTATTACCGTGAATGAATGTTTTGGCATCTTTAGCAAATAATTCTAGTGGAACAAGGACAAAGCACCAATTCTGTCCTACTTTGCCTTCTGGCTCCCGTGGTATAAGGGATAGGATTTGGTGGAACAAGGACATAGCAAATCCTATCCTTGTTCCACACCAAATCCTATCCTTATCATCTATCCCATACATATATCATCTATCCCAGGCTTCTTAAAGCCATATTGCCTTGTACTCTAATGAAGTTCTTCTTCTTAATCTAGTATTACATATGTAATACATATGGCCGTTGTGCTGATTCTCGGAGTATTGCGATATACTATGCTGGGCTTGTACAGGCTTTTCGGGCCGGGTTCGGACCGGCTTGTATCGGACGGGCCTCGAGCCGGGCTCGAGCAGACCGATCTTAGCCCAAGGCTTGCCCTATACTAATATGGACCAGACCGGACTTTCCTAATGACCGGGCCATATCGGGCTTTGGCCCATTGAGCCGGACGGACTTTTCGAAACGCCCATGAGCCTAGGGCTGAATGATGATCCCTATTCGGAGAGTAGTCCAGGGGATCGTCACACGGTTGGGTAAGTGATCTCATTGTGTATCTTTTTCTTTTTTCTTGAGATTGGAGAGAGGTTGAACTTGGGGTCAAAGGCTTCAACATATATTGTTATTAGTCTTGTATTATTTAATATATAGATTGGGATTGTCCAGGTGACATAGTCACCGGATATATACTTTGCTTGATTTGTCTTGGTGCTTGCGTGAGACGGGAGTTTGGTATCTTCAGGTGGGTTGGTGTCCGACCAACACCCGCACCATGTTCACTGACAAGTTGACCAGAGCATGTAGCAAATTCGAGGTGCTTTGTGTCAGTCCCACATGTCAGTGGGCCAAACACAATCTGGTACATACCCACTGTGGGTATGAATAGAATTTTTCCTAATTCAATTATATTATGTAGAATAAGGGAGAGAGGAGGATTAAGAAGAAGAAAAATTAAACATGATAGAGAACAGAGCCTCCAGTCCTGACCCAAATTGATCAGATTTTTACTAGGAATACATTATTAACGCATTTTTTCAACCCAAAACATTTCTTTCCACAGCATAAAGCCTTACTCTATTTCTCCTGATCTACTCAAGATTTTTTCGTAGTGCTTTCCTTTACTTCTGCCAACATTATCATTGAGATATTCTTGTAGTTGAGTACAAAGTAAGAACTAACATTTAAAGTTGTCTGCATGGCTTTCAATTTTAAAAGCCCATTTTTTGCAGAGGAAAAAAAAAATCTTGCAGACAAGATAAGCCAAATTGATACATATAGGTGTCAACAATCGGGAAGGCTAGGTTCACCCGGGTTTAAAAATAAAAGTTCGAGCCTTTTTTGGTTATTTGGTCTGTGAGACGAGTCCACTCAAAACTATAAAATTCAGAAGAATGCCATCAAAATCATGCCAACTAGATACTATGCTTGTTTCTACTACCAAATCTTCTAGATCAGTCTCATTTCTAACAGGAACTAAAAAGGACAAATAATAGTATATGCTTGTGTCCTGTGCATAAGTTTGAAGAGCAAATTTGTTGTGTAGGGAACATATCTACATTCCAAGTGGAGCCTCCAGTTAAGATGTTATTAAAATCACATCATCACATCTTAAACTCTAATAAAATGTGACTGGTCTTCTTATAAAGGTGAGGCCATGAAGTAAGAAACATACCCATCGGCTCAGAAATCAGGACGTCAGCTTTCTCAGGCAATTCAATTTCCTCAACTTTACCTTTGATAACCTGTTTGATATGACAATGAAAGCGACAACATAAACTAAATAAGCACCTCCATTATGAAATTTGATCAAAAGGACGACCAGTGTGCAAGTCTAATCAATGAGCAATGAATCATACTAACCGTTATCCTCTCTCCAAGTGACGGATTGCCAGCAATCAGCCTACGTGCGTATTCTGCCATCTCCGATGCTTCCAAGGCATAGACATGTTTAGCACCAGCCTGAAAATAAAATGCAAAGGAATGATAAGTAAATCGTGACATATTACTTGTAACAAGCATGCAGATAAAGGCATCCCAATGCCATGGGGGTCCCACTTATCTAGGGTCTCGGGAGGGTTAATATGTACAGTCTTACCATAAGCACTGTTCACCCAAATGTAAGTACCTGAGCAGCAAATAGTGAAAGAATTCCGCTACCAGCACCAACATCAACAACAACGCGGCCATGGAAATCCACCCGATTCTCCATCACTGCAGCATAGTAAGTTCCTGAAAACAAAAAAAGAGCATCTGTTTGTTAGAAAATGGGCAAACAGCATTGTTTATATATGGTTGTAGCCATTGTAGTCGAATTTTATATAAAATTATTGATCTTGATTACTTAAATAGTGTATTTATAATCAGAGAATCTTAACCTAGATTATCTCAGAAAAGAACATGGGCATAGACAATTCAGTACTGTTGATTGAAAAATGATAGTAAGAGAGTTCTCGTGAACAACAGAAAAGTTAACAGTTACTAACCTGTCCTCACGTAATCCTGTAACATATTCTGCTGATGTAGCAATTGGCCGTAGTAATGAAAGTACATTTTGGCTGAAGAGGCCTCTATTTTATCATCAAATTTACTTTTTGGAGCTAAAATTCCGTTCTCTAAAAGTCTTCCTGAAACAGAGAAGGGAAGTAAGTCCATGATGATGGCCGTACAGCTGACATCAAGATGGCTCAGGAGTAATTCCATATTGCTATGGGAATCAATAGATTGCTCATTAGTCATGTGGAGTGTGTGGTAAGTTGCATATACTAACGTATTGACTAAAAGACAAATAAAATGTAAAATTATTTCAAAATCAATTGCAGGATAGCTGTGAAAGTGAGAAAACCAGAGCTCAAGGGAACTTATGACAATATTGAAAAGGCTCAAATAAAAATGCAAGCAAATACTTGCTGACACTCCTCGTCACTTACCACAAAGAATTGGAATAAAGGCTTCCAAGTATTCATAAGGCTAAATTCAACAATGAGTTTACAATTTAGAGAATGAGAATGGTCCATAATGAACAGATATGCCTCAATACAGTAGATCGTTTATCAACTAGTAAGACAATCACGTAGCACAAAAGCCAGTTTGACAACATTACCTTTTGTTGATTAAAAAAGCATGTTTCACTAATTTCAGGCCAAGTCCAAGTACAGGATTACAATCTCAAACGAATTAAGGAAATACTAACTGAAGGGCAGTTTGATAACATTACTCGTTTAAAAATTCATGTTTCACAAATTTCAGGCCAAGTCAAACTACAGGATTATAATCTAGGAACAGAAACTCAACAAATGTGTATGTGTCGTGTTGGACACTCCACATACATGTATTGGACACCCCACAGACACTCCAAAATACACTAGGACACACCAAAATAGTCATTGTGTCCGTGTTGCCGTGTCCTTACCGAGTTGTATCGTATCCGTGTCCGTTGAACATAAATTACAATCCAAAGAAATGGAAGTGGTATAGCAATATATAAAAGAGGAAGTCAAATTGGAAGTGAACCAAGCAACATGAAGAATAACTCATCGTTTTGAGGCAACATGATATGGTGATGAAGTACACAGACAGAAATTTTACATCAAACAAAAAAAGAGAATTTCCAAAGGCAAAATAGTTCCCACCATGTTAAACGACCAGGTGATACTGATGCCCAATGTGATTACTCAGAAATAAGTTCTAGAATCAGCCAAGAAATATTGACTGGTGCTGCACCTTTCTGATTCAACCAGAGCTCTTGTTTATTGCAAATAAAAAAGGATTAATCAGCCGAGTAATAAAGCACGCAATCCACTTAATCGTGTAGCCAATTAATTGAACATTCAAATTGTTTGAATAATTGTGTGTAATTGTCATTAACCAGTAACCAGCCATGGCGAAGAACATAATGAATATCGCTTAGTATAACATGTATTATTTGATTGACATCAAGTGCAATGTTACCTAGAATACTGAACATCTTTATACATGGAACGAATTGGAATGCAGAATGGCAGTTGGTATGAAACGAGACATGATAGGGGTCAGCCTAATCCGAATGCTTTAATGCTAGGGAAGACATGGTTTCAGAAGGTAATACACTTCCCCGTGTTATAAGTGTGCACACTAGTAGTAGATTTCGAAATTTGCAGTTTCACATTTCTCACATGATGTAAGCATCATTTACTTCGTATTCTATTAGAAAAATCATCAGGTCTACATTACAACTATAAATGTTTTAGTATTTAGGACAAAGGTTTAAAGTTTATATATTAATTCTTCTGAAACATTTGAAAGTTTGACCATTCTAAGGCAAAACTCTACTGTGTTTGGAAAACGAAATGCCAGAACAACAAAATATGTGTCCTTGTTATTTTCTAGTAACTCTGATACAATGAAGCACAAACATTGGTATGTTACTAACCTTGATTATACAACTTTGAGCAGCATCCATATATTTTACTGTTGCTTAAACCTTAGAAGCCAGAAACTCCTAGGAGGTCAACGAATCTCAGTAAGAACCTTCGATTCGGTGTTTCTTACTTGGGAACTCGTTTGGAGCTCGTTTCCCCGATGACGGGAGCTTCGTTTCTCCGGGGACGGAAGTTCGTTTCCCCGACGACATGATCGCTTCCCATAATATGATAATAATTTTAGAAGATGACATAAATTTTGTGAGAGAAATTGGAATATTTTCAATACACATTTATCAAAGTACCAAGAAACTAAATATTTCTTACTTTGACGTCATAAAAATTTAACATGCGAAAGATCTCTCTGTAACTTTGAACTGAACTTTATAAATTCTAATAAATTTTAAGATATTTATAAGTTTTAATAACAATAATTAATAAACATTAAAAATTTATTAGCGCACGCTCCCATCACGCTCCCAAATTTAGAATCTTCTAAGTAGTCGCGCTTCCCCGGCTCCGCCCCCGCCTCCGTCCCCGCTCCCGCTTCTAAGGCTTAAACCAGCTTGCGTTTTGGGCGATACTTATATTTCAATGTTTCCATTATAAGTTACTGTTCCTAATGAAAAAACAAGCTAACTCGTAGATGTTAAAAATATTCTCCACTCGTGAGACGAAATTCTAGTGTCTTGCCTGATCAATCTCGCGTTCAAGTTTACTTAAAGCAAAAAATACTGTGACAGTTATTACAATCAGAAGATAAATACTATGTTTAAACTACCAAAAAGTGTCATCGGAAATTAGTATTGGGTAATCCTTCAAAGGGAATGACATGAAGAATAAATACTAATAAAACATCTCAGAATAATCACATTATTATAGAAGATAGCAACTTAATGCAAATGAGTACCGGTGTCTGCACTAATAACTCGGTGTTTCCAGTGTTCAAATGCTGAATGGAAAGCTTTGTTTTCATCCTCTGATTCAAAAACAATCTTAAGCGCTCCTGGAAAGGATTTCTGGTATACAGAAGACAATTAGAAAAGCAATTTAGAAAAGCGTCATAGTTTTATCTTCCAACTCGGCAGTCCGTAACATAAGAAGTATCATATGAAAGTAAAATAACCATCAACCTACAACAAAAGCATCAAGGAGGAAACTGATAAAAAGTCAAGACCATTATGGGTCTTTTTCTCATTCTAGAGCATCAATGAGCTTCTCATTACAACCTCCATTGCCCACCAGAGTATCACTGCCAAAACTAAGATCTCGCAGGTCATCATAAACCAAAAGACCTTACCAACGATTCTGGACAGTTAAATTCTAAAATATCATCATGTTCAAAACTGCTGACTGCAAAACCCTAACTAGCACAGGTATTATACAGTACTGGATAATCATTTCAGACCAAGACACCAGGTTACTCAATATAGTCTATGTATAGTACAGTGTAACTTGAACTGTTGTGCAGCACCAACTGCAATGCAAGTATGCAACACGTATGTGCTACATTTGTAAATGAACTTGGAGGAGTTTTAGAAAAGCGTCATAGTTTTATCTTCCAACTCGGTAGTCCGTAACATAAGAAGTATCATATGAAAGTAAAATAACCATCAACCTACAACAAAAGCATCGAGGAGGAAACTGATAAAAAGTCAAGACCATTATGGGTCTTTTTCTCATTCTAGAGCATCAATGAGCTTCTCATTACAACCTCCATTTGCCCACCAGAGTATCACTGCCAAAACTAAGATCTCGCAGGTCATCATAAAACAAAAGACCTTACCAACGATTCTGGACAGTTAAATTCTAAAATATCATCATGTTCAAAACTGCTGACTGCAAAACCCTAACTAGCACAGGTATTATACGGTACTGGATAATCATTTCAGACACCAAGACACCAGGTTACTCAATATAGTCTATGTATAGTACAGTGTAACTTGAACTGTTGTGCAGCACCAACTGCAATGCAAGTATGCAACACGTATGTGCTACATTTGTGAATGAAATTGGAGGAGGATCTGAAACCTTAATCATTCTGTCTGTGTCATACCCACAAAAAACAAAATGTGTGTATATTTTTATTACATTGCCATTCATACACCACAACATTACCGTGTCAATTGTGTTCAAATGATGAACATGTAATGCTGAACCAGGAAGCCTGGTTAGTGATAATGTGATATATCCATCAACCTCTGTATTTTGAACCAAATGATTAAGCTTGCAGATCCTCCTACGACTCGTAAGGTTGATGTGTATTCCTCCAGCTCCTTCAGTGTCATTGCCTATAATTTCTAAACATCCACTTTAAGTAAATCCCAGTTTCAATGTTTCAATATAACCGGATTGCCGACAGAACTCAATTTGGAGGATTAATAGGATGGGCCACATCAAGCACTGAAGCATCTTACAAGGGTCACTTGGATGTCAGCTTAATGGCGTTTTGTCTCCTAGTGTAGGATTTTGGGCGGTGAGTTTTCACAATAATGAATGATACTTCAAGATCTTGACACGCGGTCAATCCACGACTTAATTGCAACTCGAGGCAAAAGTATTCGTTCTAATCTTATTAGAGTTTGTATGCCTTTTTTTCTTCTTTCATTATTAGCAATATCCTTTTGTATTTGGGATATATCATATAGATGAATGAAATTCCCACTCGTCAATTGGTCTACATGCATGCCAATTGGTCACCTAAGTTTTTTGGCATGACCCACCCATGCTCAGAGCTATCTTGGCTAGGAATTTAGCACCAGCATAAAGGGTTAATGACATGTTGATAAGTAATTTGACACCAACATAGAGGGTTGACGACAGGTTGACGGTCAGTCATAAAACTTTCTTAAATCTTGTATGATGCTTTCTTATGCTCCATAGTTGACCCCATTATGATAGAAGAATGTCAGAATGGTGATGAATTAGGATCTGTTTATTCCCCAATATATATATATATATATATATATATATATATATATATATATATATATATATATATATAACCAGATTATCAAACAAATTATATAATGAAGTAATCCCCACTTCGGCACTAAGGGTCTGTTCGGATTGAGGGTGAAGATAGTTAAGTGAGGGGGAGTTAAGTGTGTGTGTGTGAGTGGGGGGGGGGGGGGGGGGGAGGGGGTGCGGGGGGGGGGAGGGGGTGGTGGGGGGGGGTTGTTTGGTTTAGGGTGGGGGTTAGGAAGGGAATAACCTTGTTTTGTCTATTTTTTTCACTCCTAAATTGGGAGGTTAAAAAGAGAAAGTGAGGACTGTTTGTTTGGAAAGTCGTAAATATATCCCTTGTTTTGACAAGGTTTAATTAAAACTCAATCGAATCTAATTTTATGTCACATGTAATAAGAATATTTTGATAACAATTGTATTTATATTATTCCTCTTCACACTCAAAACCTCCGATCTAAGCAAGAGTTATTAACCCTCCACCCATTGCAAGGTTATATGTAATGACTCCCCTCAACCTCATTTAACTTCCTTCACTTAACTCTGCTTATGTTTTCCCCTCAAAGCAGACCCTAAAACACAAAAATAACAAAATCATATATTCACTATTACAATAAAAAGTACATTTTATACAATTGACATCCTGAGTGCGAGTTCATCACCATACCTCCTCCAATTCGTCACTCCCCGACGCTTCGCTCACACAGAGCGACTCCACCGAGCTCAGCTTGTACAGCTGCAAAAACAACCGAACCCTCGCCATCAGTTCAAGAAACCTCAACTATTTCGATTCAAGAGAAAGAGAAATAATAATATTAATAATGACGATAACAATAACCTTCGCTTTCTGGAGATTTACGAGCACCGGCGAAGGACCGTCCCCGCCGGATCGACGGAAAATCAGCCGGAACTCGCCTGCGTCGTCCGGCTCGAAGCGTCCGGTGACATGAGACGGCGGCGAGAGGGAGGACGAGGAGAGGGGGCAGAGAGAGAGGGAAGGGAACTCCTGCCTCTTAGAGGAAGCCTCCATTGCTGCTCCTCCCTCGGTCTACTCCCTCGAACTCTGTTGAAATTAGGGTTAGGGTTTGGGGGAGAAAATTAGGGTTTTAGAATGGATTTCCGGAGAGAGAGAAAAGAGTGTTGGGAAAAAGAAGGAGATGGAATCTTTTGTTAGCCGCCAAAGAGAGCAAGCGCAGGACATGCTTGCTATGGACGGCTGAGACGGGAATGGAGGGAGATTGGATAAATCCTGGCCGTTGATGTGGAGCCAGAAGTCCCCTAGTCCAGCAAATTGAAATGGAATTAAGAGAGTTTCGTTTGTGAATCAAATTTGTAGCAAAATAATAAAATTATGTAATAGATTATAAACTAGTGAAGAAGAATACCGTTGAATTATTGCGTGTGTACATGACAAACAATATTTTTTAAATAGTCAAATGATAATTATTTTATACTACGTGTATAAATTTTGGATTATACTATGGGTTCTCAAATGTTGTTAGATGTCCATATTAAAAAGAGGTGCAATGTTATGTATGTGAATTGTGTGTATTTGGACCGTTGGACATGCGTATAAATCCTTACTCATTTCATCATTATATTTCATATAAACTTCTGATCTTGACAGTAGTATCAATATTGGTGTTATGGTCAGTCTTTCTTTCAATTATTCAAAAACTGCTTGACACTTTTCCGCGTCCAGTTAAACTTGTCTTCCTTCGGAGTCAAACGGGCTAAATATTCTGCAATCCTCGAAAAAAAAATCAAAAATCTCCTATAGTATCTAACAAACCCTAAGAAACTTCTAATTTCTTCTTCGTATTTCGATGCAGGCCATGATTTAACTACTTTCACATTCTTCGAATCTATTGAGATTCATTCTCAAGTAATAATATGACTTATAAATGGTATACGGTCTAAGCCAAAATTCACATCTGTTCAACTTTCCTTATAATCATTCGTGTCTTAGTGTTTGCAGTACAATCCATACATGCTCCTCATATTATTCTTCATTCTTTGAATATATCAATATTTTATCAATAAATATAATAACAAATTTATCCAAATATTAATAGAATATTCGATTCATCCGGTCCATAAATATTGCATGAGCATTAGTCAACCCAAATGACATAACTATGAACTCGTAATGTCCATATCAAGTCCTAAATGTTGTTTTCGGTATGTCTTTATTTCTTACTTTTACTTGATGATATCCTAACCTTAGATCAAATTTTGAAAATACCTTAGCTCTTCCTAGTTGCTCAAATAATTCGTCAATCCTCGGTAATGGATATTTATTATTAATCGCCACTTCATTTAATGTTCTATAATCGATCGACAGCCTTAGAGTTCCATCTTTCTTCTTTACAAATAATATTGGTGCACCCCTTGATAAAGCACTTGGTTGGATAAACCATTTTTATATCAGTTCTTTTTATTGTTTATTCGGCTCCACTAATTCTTTCTTATTCATGGTATATATCTTCTTTGTTATGGGTGCTCTATCAGGTGGCAATATTGATAATTCATCGAGAAATACGTCTTTAAAATCAACCACGAGCTCTAGCATTGCTCGTCCTCCAAGTTTGTGAATCCTCCTCGAACTGATAATTGAAATGCTTATAGTTCCTCCTTATCGAACTCCTTCTGATCGCAAACAAATTCATGCACTTTCTCACTTGAAAGTTGGAATGAGACTCTTCCTTGTCCGCAATCTATTATTGCTAATGTCAAAGTTGACTAGTTTATCCTGAACACTACATTGTAATTATTCATTGAGAATACCAATAGTCTCACTCGGAAATCTTTGCATCCTAATTTAACTAGACATTCCTTATACGCTTGACTAACCTTTATTATGTCATTACTCGTAATAATTCGTAAGTTCTTAGTTAGATGTTGTGAATCAATTCCACCTAAAGATACAAATGCAACATATATGAATAATGATATGATGCTCGTAAAATATCAATATTTATACGAATGATATGTATTTGTTGACTGAGATTTTTCGGTATTTGTAATTTGGTACCCTACTCAAGGATTATGGAATTTTGCCTGACAAACCCTTAATCACTGATATTGTGCCAAGATGGCAGAGCTCGATATGTTTTATGGAATCTTAAATTTTTGAGTTTTTTAGTTTTTCGTGCATCGAGTATCATGTGAGCTATCTCGAGCGATGCTCACCATTGTAAAATATATTAATGACTGGTGCAAATGTTTAAGTTTTCCTATGTTTTATAGAAAAACTGAGCTGGCCATGGGCCTACACGAGGCATCATCAAAGACCCGTCATAGAACCGCGGTTATATCGGATACCCAAACAGAGGGCTAAAATACAAAATTTCATGTCCGGCCAATATATAGTTCGTATACCGATATAATTGAAAACAATAGCAGCATGCATAATCGTAATCGTTCGACTTCGATCTAACGATCACGATTTATCTTTCAGAGTGTATATAAACACTAACCTCACTCTTATGCATTCATTCCACCATTCCTCTCCCTCTCTCCCTTTAACTCTCTCTCACACCCTCTCATTCCTCTCACTTCACCAAAGTGAGATCACAAGCGATGGGAGCAGGGTTTCTGCTTTTGCGTCGGCCCTATGATGGACATACATTATCGCAGCACGCTAGGTACAAGTGTCACGACCCGCACCCGGATGATCGGGGCACGAGTACGTGAGTACGTCCAACCTACATCGCAGTATCGGTGGTAGAATGCTGTCTAGACCTCAATAGAATCATACTAGTACAACTAATTCTATCATGTATCCAATCACAATAATCTAAAGGAAGAAATAAACAAGGAAGAAATAATATAAACAACAATCTAAGAGAAATGATGTCAAACATGAAACTGAGATAGAGAAATACTAGCCTATATCTCACTAGAGGTCTCATCTATGTCCATAATGCAAAGTGGTCCTGACTATAGCATCACTCCAAAGTCAATACTGAAAAATGTTATCCAGTCAAGATTGGAGCGAAGCACATAAACTAACAGTAGTTCCATTTAAATTGATAAAGACTATAAAACAGTAATTATGAGAATACATGATGAATAAGGAATACTGGATTCATAATGTAAGTAAGACTGATATCAAGTTAAAGATATGATGGAAGATAAATAAGCAGGTAAATGGTAGTGACAACAGGTAATAACTGAAATAGAGAAATAACAGTAAATAACTAAGTATTTGAAATACTAGTTCGTTATGTGATTGGCTTGGGAACACGGATCGGGCTAGATCATATATGATTGGCTATGAGGCACGAATATAATATAGGATCAGGCACAATCATATATGATTAGATATGATGCACGAATATAAGATCAGGCTTAGCTATATATGATTGGCTATGATGCACGTATATAAGAGGGCCAGGCTCAATCATATATAGCAAGATATGAGGCATGGATAAAGGTCAGGCTAACCATACATGAGATGTAAGGATAGCTATGATGCACGTATATGGGGTATGATCACATAACCAAATAATACTTCTCCGTCCCCCGACTAGTACAACGGATCCAAATTATGACACGTCAAAACACGTAAATCATGATGCACGAATTATAACATAAGCACGATGATTCATGATTTATATAATAACTAGAAAATGACATCTCCTTAATGGAATCTATATAATATACTAGTTTGTGTACCATCGTGTCAGGAATCAAGTATAACACTATAATACTTTTATCATAGTAATCATCAAGATAAATGAAACTGTCAGAGAATGTACTCGCATGTGGTCCTGAGGTAAAAATATCAAACGTTGTCCGTATCAGAGCCTCGAAGACCTAAATATGAATTTTTAAGTCAAAATAGTATTTTGGAATTATAAACATGCTAAACTAGTATCACGCCCCAATTACCGAAATACGAAGACAAACATGGCCAGCTACGCCGTACAAGGTATAGAACGTCGTACGGTGACCACAATTGTAACTAGACAAGGGGTGCATACTACAATCAAGTCGCTTAGGATCACATATATAATCTATTGTCTCAATCAATCAAACAAGAAGCAACAAACATATAACATGTATGATAAAGCAGAAATGCGTCCCAAACACTCTATCAAAATATTCTGAAAATTAGCTGTACAAAATGAGGAGCTAGCTGAGCAAACAAAAGTACATGACTGTGATCAGCTGCAGTCTGATTAATTATAATCATGTAAGAAAACTAAATATTCAAACGTGCCGGCCAACAGATGCCGGTGGCTAAACGCCCAAAAGAGTAAAATGTACAATGATGAGCAGGGAAGAAGAAAGCAACTCCTGTCCCTCAGCAGCCATCCGTCTGGTACACGCCATTGTTCAGGGAAAAGTAAGCTGGATCCTCGGGCGCTGTCTCTAAACCTGGTCATACAAAACCAGTGGAGTTAGACCCCAAATAGCAAGTACCACAAGGAAGCACGGATGAAGAAACAAAAACTAAGGCAAAGTATAATGCATGAGCCAAGAACCATAGGCATATACACCATCATCGAGGCGATACGACACTCCTACACCAAACCAGGACAATAAGTATCGTACCACACCGAGATAACGTACATCCTTTGATTCAGGTCAAACTAAAGAACTTTGTATCGTAGTTTTGGTCCATAGCCTATCGTAGCATATCAATCTAACCACAAACCAAACAAGGACAAGGATTAGACCATCGTACCATGATAGTCCATGTCCCTAAACTATTCGACAGATGACCAATACACTTACAAACAAGATTCGTTTAATCAGCCAATCAATATTACGGCTTTCTAGATAAGGGTTGGGTTATCCTAGTAGAGTTAGTGCATATAATAGGAATCATCAGGTCGAGCCATATACTAGCAGGGCTAGCCTAGCCATAAATTGTCGCATAGCACATAGTATTATGCACCGGTCCCTCGTAAGGCCACCGTGCTTAAATCTCATAGAAAACATAGTATATATATAGCAGTCGGATATTCACTACTAAAATATAGAGAAATAGCGACGGTTATTTTTTGTCACCAAAATATTGCTATTCACTATTAGCGACTACCCGATGACGGTATTTAGACGAAAAATACTCGTCGGTAAACGCTACGTCGCTAAAAGATTTCGTCGCCAATCAGTCAAATTTTCAACTATAAACTGGCATAATTGCGACGTCTATTTAGTTGACGTCTATGCAATAATTCAGCAGCAAATTTATTAAGCAGCTCTTTAGCGGCGTATATAAGACAATAATTTAGTTTATAATGACGTCTATATAGCGACAGATTTATGCCAAAAATGGCGTCAGTTTAGCGACGTTATAATGACATTATTTATGTTCCTGATACTAAAAAAAAGTCTGATACTCAAGTTGACGACGGAATAACGACATTACTTACTGTCGGGCGGAAGTCGCCTGTTTGTTGACGTGTATCGGTAATCTGTCGTCCAAGAATAGAAATTTACATGGCGACGGTTATATCCATCGCTAGAGTATCACAAATATGTCATAGGTAGCCGCTAAGTCGACGTATGTCCGTCGCTAATGTGCATATAACTGCAAAAAAAACTTTTAAATACAGATATTCCAGCATATTTTGTTTATATAGGCCATCGAGGCTACATTCTGGATTCGATTTTTGTCACAAAATCGATAAAAAAATATGACTTGCAAAATATGGACCATTGTCATGGATGATCCTCCGTGGCAAGCCGAACCAGTATATGACATGATGCTTGACAAAGCTGATTATGTTTGAGGTCTTGACTTCAGCGAGTGGAACAACTTTTGTCCATTTGGAAAAGTAGTCGGTGATAGCCAAGATGAACCGATGTCCCTTATAAGAAGGTGGACTAATTGCTCCGATGATGTCCATTTCTCATGCTTCAAACGACCAAGATGCTACTGTTGGGTGTAGGAATTCTGAGGGCTGGTAGATAAAGTATGCGTGGATTTGGCACGCTTGGCACTTCCTCGTATAGTCAACATCCTCTGCTACCATTGTCGGCCAATAGTAACCCATTCTCCATAGATAGTCTTGTAGCTTGGGTCTGGGCTGATGGGCACCACAAACCATGTCGTGAGCCTGCTTTGCTTCTGCATTCGATAGGCATCGTAGATGAAGACCGTCGTAGGAACGACGATACAACATTTTGGTAACCGTATCATAATATAACCGGAGGGAACGTCTTCTGATAGAAGTGGCTTCCTTTGGGTTATCGAAGAGAATTCCATAGACTGCGTAGTCGATAAATATGAGTATCTAGTCTTGGGAGTCAGTGTTTGTCTCTACTGAGTGGCTCAGGCACAGAAAGAGATTATTTTTTGGGTAGACCAGCTCTTGATCGACCACTGTGATCAGTTGATGGGTTTTGACCGAAATAGCTTGGGAGGCAGCGAGGACGGCCAGGGCGTTAGCCTCAATATTTTGCAGCCG
Source organism: Iris macrosiphon (assembly GCA_036927795.1). Lineage (NCBI taxonomy): Eukaryota > Viridiplantae > Streptophyta > Magnoliopsida > Asparagales > Iridaceae > Iris > Iris macrosiphon. Next base: position 137,396,728 of record JAYESA010000018.1, on the reverse strand, counting down.
AGGGACGTGCTCTATAAAGAACCCTCGAAGGTAGAGATTATTCCAAGCACGGCTTGGTGGTAGCTAATTAAGTCCTCGTGCCGGACCTCGTATTCACCCCGGACCTGACTGACTATCAGCTTAGAATTGCCGTAGGTTTTCAGGTATTCTACTCTGACTTATTTAGCGAGTTGGCGCCCAATGACGAGGGTGTTATACTCTGCCATATTATTGGATCATGGCTCTATGAGGGAGTAAGCGCAATTTATGACCAGATCGTGTGGAGAAATTAGTACTATCCCGACGTCAGCGACAATATCTCCTTTGGACCCTGTTCTTGAAGCACCGTCGAAGAATATTCGCCAAACGACTTATGCACTTGTGGTAATATTTGAGTCTGCTACTTCATCTGATATCTCCTCGTAGAGCTTCGAGGTTTTCGGTATAGGTTGGGCTGTCAGGAAAATGCTACCAATGCTTGGCCTTTGACCGCCTTTTGTGGGATAAATACCATGTCGTACGGCGACAACAGTATTGCCCATGTGGCTACACAAGAGTTGAGTGCTCTGGGTTTAGTCATAAGGACCCTGAAAGGATTAACTCGCGAGATCACATGGATGGTTTATCCTACCAAGTAATGCCGAGTCTTCTGAATGGCGAAGACCAGAGCGAGGCACTCCTTCTTAACGGGGTTATATCTGTGCTCTGCGCTGGCCATCATTCTGCTGAGATAGTAGATGGCCTATTCGTGACCTGCATCACTTTTCTGGGCTAGTAGAGCTCTGAGGGAGTGATCCATTACCCACACATATAGCAAGAAGGGTCTTCCTACAATGGGGGCCACCAATACTAGAGGGTTCATGAGATACTCTTTGATGTCGTCGAAGGCGCATTGACATTCTTTATTCCAGACAAAGAAGACTACCTTCTTCATGAGCTGAGTGAACGACTGACAATGTCCAGAGAGGTTTGATATGAACCTCCTGATCTATGCTAGTCTTTCTTGAAGGGCATGAAGTTCTCTGAGGTTCTTCGGCGGGTACATTTCAAGTATTGCTTTAGTCTTATCGGGGTCTACGTGGATACTCTTCGAAGTTATGACAAAATCCAGAAATGTATCGCTGGAGACTCCCATGAAAGATTTAGTAGGGTTCAGCTTGAGCTAGTGCGCACACATCAGGTCGAACATAGTCTTTAAGTCTTGGAGGTGATCATCTTTGGAGTGACTCTTGACAGCAATGTCATCAACGTAACACTCCACTATCTTGAGTAGATGCTCACGGAAGATGATGCTCATAGCTCGCTAGTATGTAGCACCTACGTTCTTCAGACCGTAGGACATGACTGTGTAGCAGTACACTTCTATTGGCATTCAGAACGATGTATGCTTTTCGTTGTCAGGAAATATCTTGATTTTATTGTAGCCTGAGAATTCATCCATGAAGGACATGTGTAAACACCCTATTTTTCAGATAATTTTTAATATAATTTTCCCGGATGTTTTCGGGATTTTGGATGAAGAACCGAGGTGTTTAGGAGTTAAAGAATTTTACGGGCAGTTTATGGGTGTTAAAATATTCTGGAAGTAAAAATTTATTGTGTATGATGGAGAACCGGACGCATGGCATTTTTCGGTAAATTTATTGGACACCGGAGCAACGAATCGAGGACCAAAAGCTATAGAATTACGAACCAAGCCCAAACCAACCCGACCCGAAAACCAGTTGGGAAGCCCTAGCTTGCCGGAGTTCCTGTAGCAGGGTATAAATTCCCCTCCTTGGCATGCGTGCCAGCCGCAACCTAGAGATCCGCGGCGCCGCCATCGACCTATCTCTCGATCAGCAGCCCGCGTCCGCCACTCGACGCCCCTCGAGCAGCCCGGAACCCTCGTCCCCGACTTCCCCTTAACCCCATGACCCGTCGTCGACCGACCTCGGCCCATCTCTGCCCTAGACGCCGAGCACCGCCGCTCGACTTTCCCCCTGGCGAGTACAGCCCCGACCCGCGCGGCCGCTGTCCACCACTGATCGACTCCGCCGCCGTCCCCTCTACTCGACGGCCGTTTCCCCGAACCCGGCGACAGCACAGACCCCGGAGCCGCTGCAGCCAGGACATCGACGACCCAGAGCCGACTCCCTCCGGCGAAGCCCTAGGCCGCCGCTGACCTAGATCCGACCCCGGACACACCGCTGCTCTCAACCAGGACACGGGGTTGACGTTCGGACACTTGGAATTCAGCGTTCACGGAGCCCTGTTCAGGTACCGATTTCTTTTACCTCGCAACTCCGATTTCGATTCCGTCAATTGCTATGCGGAGACTGTATAACCCTCTCGGTGCCCGTGCAACTCGCTCGGTGCATCGCGTCCTGTGGTGATCGCACACCGCGATCCAAAAATAGGAAAAGCAATACCCTGTTTCACCCCGAAACTGAGTCCGCCCCGCCAATCGGGATGACTTGGTCGCACGCGGTCTTTACCAAACCGTGCGCGACGTTGATACGGTCGTGTAGGATTTCGCAGAAGTCGATTCGGAGGTGCGTGCACCCCAGGATCAACGCGTATCCGTCGACGACACCCCGTATCCGTCCTTTCTGGAACATGCTGTAACTTTGTGTACACTCGTCGGATCGAGACGAAACTTACGCCATCGGACTCGTAGCGATACGCTGGTCCTGTGACCCAAGTTTGGTCCGATTCCGAGAACGTTGACAAAATCACGTATCGTGGGCCCCACAGGCTCCACTTGACGGATGATTTTGAGATCGGCTCATCGGAATCCAATTCTGGAAGTTCCGTTGGGTTCGTATCATCGTTTCTGACTGGTAGACACTGAGTTTGAGGAATTTGGAGACCTTTGACCCTGACACACTTTTCGGTGCAAAGTGGCCCACATGTGGACCCCGCTTTAATCCAAAAATGACCTTTTTGCTCCTGTGTCCAAATTGGACGTAAGGACAGGTATTTCTAGCTAATTGACATCTTCTGAGACTGTTGGTGATATTTATTACAGCTTTCGGAGTAGTACCTACCGGATCCATCGATACCAGGACGATTGTTGATATTCCCACGTCAGGCAAGTGTACCTTACCAAACTCTGCAGTATTGTTATATATTTTACTTGCTTCATTTTAGTGTTGTGCATGCTTAACCTAGGACCGTGTGGCGTACTTAGCGTCCGATTATCAGTCGGGTGCCGACACTGTATGCAGTGTTGGGTACGGTCATCTAGAGATGGACATTCGTGACACTTTATACTCTCGTACTTGTCTTATCAAGTACCATATGACCCAGGACACTTGACACTATTCATGAGACAAGATTTTCCCGAGATATTCGTGGTGATTCTGTATAGGATACAGGACTTGGACATTATACTCTTAGATACTTTATGACTTGATGCATTAGCTATGATCACGCTTGACATGGGCATGAGACGTTATGGTCATGATATGCGTGGTTACATTGGGTGGGGAGAGACACACAGGCTACAGGCTGTTCATATATCTATCTACTACTATTGTGAGGCCTCAGACTCTCGTAGCAGAGCTAGGCACATTACGTGTTTATTACCGCTACCGGCTCCCCGACACAGAGCTTGTAGTGGCTTCAGCCTGAGTTTTAGTGCTGCTCTCATCTTGCATTTTCACATAGATGGTTACTTACTTGCCCTATTTATTCATTATTTGCTGCACTGTATTTATTTTGGCATGAGCTTTCTTGTACCTTGCTATGTCCCCTGAGGACCTGGATCCGGATTTTGTCCCCAGATTTTACAGACGAGGTTTATCCCGAGATATACGGGACTAGAGCAGGAGCTGATCCAGGAGCTGTACCACCACCCGAGGACGAGGTCTTAGCTGAAGATTTCTCTTGAGCATCCATGTTCATGCTCAAGTTTTATTATTTATTTCAGTCATTTACTTTCTGGTCTGTTGAACCATTGTACTAGATATTTATCGGGTTGTTCCCCGAAGTACTTTGTGAGACTTGCTGATGATTTACATTCCTTATTTATTCTGTGGATCATATTTTATATCTTGTGTGGATGAGATTAGTTGTGCCATGATTGTCGTAGACTTATTTTACAGCTTAAGTATGCCCTGGTGGATCCATTATATTGAGTTAGTCCATCGGTGCGTACTGCTAGCCATTGCCACGTGTCTAGTCCCACGGTATTTTGGGACTGGGGCGTGACATGGTTTTTGTGGTGGCCCATGCAGGTCAACGACTAAATTGTTCAGTTTTAACTTAGGGACTGAACCAGCCTGCCCTAAGGATAGGATAAGTTCTAGGTTCTCATCCATCATTTAATCCATCGTTGAACTCTATATCAACTTGAAATTTTTACTTGAACCGTATCCTGTATTGATTCCTCTGTGCGTTCTTACAGTTTATATTTTGATTGCAGAGTAATGGATTCCGGGAACAGAGATGATATCCCTTTGGATACGCCACACGACGCTGTGGTTACTTATGGAGACGGAGTGACACCAGGGGATGGAGGACAAGCATCGCAGAGTGATCAAACCGGACCGCCTAATCCAAGGTTCCGAAGAGATGACATCCTACCTCCACCTCAGTTCACTCCCCAGATGCCAGTATTCCTGCCAGGACAAGCCATGGACGGGCAACAAATGTTCCAGATGATGTATGCTATGATGCAAGCACAGCAACAGATTCAGCAGGAGGCCCATCGGCAGGAGGCCGAGTATCTGAGGACCAGCCTGGTATCCGCATTGGAGCAGGCTAATCCAGCAGCGAGACGAACATCGACGGGATCTATCACCGACTTCCGTCATCTCAAGCCTCGCACATTTTCTGGTAAAGAAGGGCCAACGGAAGTTCATGAGTGGCTCACAAACATTCAGCATCAGCTGGAAGCCGCTGAACTTCCAAGAGAGAAATGGATGACTGCAGTCAGAATGCAGTTAACTGATAATGCGCACCACTGGTGGTTAGCAGAAGAAAGGGGACTTGGACAGGACAGAGTCACATGGGAAGAGTTCTCCAGACTTTTCCAAGAGATGTACATCCCGGCAGTTGCACGGTAAGAGCTCAGGGACAAGTTCAACCGCCTCATCCAGGGCAGCATGATAGTGGAAGAATACAATTCTGAATTTATTCGCCTGAGTCGCTTCGCTCCAACATTGATTTCGACGGAGGAAGAGAAAGCGGAAAAGTTCTTTGACGGGTTGAAGTTCGAGCTTCAGAGATTGATTGGCTCAGTGGCACCTACAAATTATACTGATATTCTAGCAGCAGCACGACGCATGGAGCACGTCACTAGAAGGGAATCGAATCTGAAGAGGCCAAACACCTCCGCACCAACCAAGGCAGCACATGGAGATTCTGCAAAATGATTCCAGAGGAGTACGCCAGATAGAGCAGCACACAGGGCCATATCCCTTCCTACTTGTCATCACTGCGGCAAGGTAGGACACATTGAGAGAGAGTGCAGGCGGAAGTTGGGACTATGCCTGCTTTACGGATCAAACCAGCATCTATCCAGAGACTGCACTCACCATAGAGGAGAAGCACCCAGACTAGCTCTACCTGCACCGCGACCAACTTATCCAGCAGTAGGAGCACAGCATACAGGAGTTGGTGGAGTCAGACCACCAGCCCCAGGAGGAAACCAGCAGAGACCACCACTGGCCCCACAGGCAGCCCTATTCCAGCAGGCTCAGCAGCAGTAGAGAGGTCCAGCACAGGGGCGAGGGCAGGCATTCACTTTAGCTGTTGAGGAGGAGGCTACAGCAGGCGAGGTTATCGCAGGTACTATTTTAGTAGCTTCATTACTAGCTGTAGCATTATTTGATTCTGGAGTCTCGCATTCATTTATAGCAGCTAGCTTTGTAGCCACCCATAGAGTAGCTACCGCACCCCTTCCGAAGATGAAAAGAATTCTTACGGGAGGTGGAATTATTCCGGTTAGTGATGTCTGTAGATCATGTTCTGTAGTAGTTTGTGGCCGAGAGATGCGAGCTCAATTTCTAATCTTTTCGATGCCTGACTATGATGTCGTACTTGGTATGGACTGGTTAAGTCAGTATCATGCGACCCTTGATTGTCGGCTTGGGCGGGTTATATTTAGACCGCCTGGACACCCAGAATTTGAGTTTCTTCGAGGAGCAGTGGAGCAAGGAGTTCAGCCTACTCTTAGGGTACTATCTGTAGAAGGGGAGACAGGTTACCCAAGAGTCATCTCAGAATTTGTGGATGTATTTCCTGATGATCTTCCGGGTTTACCGCCTGATCGGGAAATAGAATTCACCATAGACTTAACTCTAGGAGCAGAGCCTATCACTTCATCAGTATATCGGCTAGCACCTAAGGAGTTAGTGGAGTTGAAAGAACAGGTTGATGATCTTTTGGAGAAGGGTTTCATTCGGCCCAGTGTTTCACCTTGGGGAGCACCCATATTATTCGTGCCGAAGAAGGATGGAACGGTACGGTTGTGCATTGATTACAGGGCACTAAATGCTGTAACCATCAAGAACAGGTATCCCTTACCACGCATTGATGATCTATTCGATCAATTGAGTGGTGCAAGGATATTCTCGAAGATTGACCTTAGATCCGGCTATCATCAGATCAAGGTGAGGAAGGAGGACATCCCGAAGACAGCTTTCAGGATGAAGTATGGGCATTATGAGTTCTTGGTGATGCCGTTTGGTTTAACCAACGCGCCAGCAGTGTTTATGAGCTTAATGAACAGAGTCTTTCATCAGTTCTTGGATAAATTTGTAGTTGTATTCATCGACGACATTCTCATATATTCCAAGAGCCCTGAAGAGCACGAGGAGCATCTCAGAATCGTGTTAGAGACCTTGAGGCAGGAGAAGCTATATGCCAAGCTCAGTAAGTGTGAGTTCTGTATGGACAAAGTACCTTTCTTGGGACACATCATCTCAGGAGAAGGACTTTCAGTGGATCCAGAGAAAGTTGCGGCAATAGAGACTTGGCCTACACCCACATCAGTCGCAGAGGTGAGAAGTTTTCTCGGACTTGCGGGGTATTACCGAAGGTTTGTAGAGAATTTCTCGAGGATTGCAGAACCGATGACGAAGCTGACACGGAAGGACCAGGAGTTTATATGGACAAAAGACTGCCAGAAGGCTTTTGAAGAACTGAAGAGAAGATTAACAACAGCACCTGTCTTGACTCTTCCTTCAGGGTCAGGAGGTTTTGTTGTTTACAGTGATGCATCAGGCAGTGGACTAGGGTGTGTCTTGATGCAACATGGCAAAGTCGTTGCTTATGCGTCAAGACAGTTGAAGGTCCACGAGAAGAACTACCCGACACATGATCTGGAGCTAGCAGCAGTTATATTTGCATTGAAGATATGGAGGCACTATCTTTATGGAGAGAGGGTAGAAATCTTTACTGATCATAAGAGTCTGAAGTATGTGTATACTCAGAAGGAGCTTAACATGAGGCAGAGACGCTGGCTGGAACTGATGGTAGATTTTGACATCGATCTGCAGTATCATCCGGGAAAGGCGAATGTAGTTGCAGACGCACTCAGCAGGAAGCCTATGGCTTATTTCTTGACAATGCAGCCCGAGTTGTTGAAGGACTTACAGGAGCTACAGATAGAAGTGGTTATACCAGGACAGAATGGTTTGATGGCTAATCTTGAGATTCAGTCATCACTCGTGGAGAAGATTAAAGAGGCATTGCCCACCGATGCTAGATTTCGAAGACTCAAAGAAAGGACAGAAGCAGGTATGCAGACAGGACTTCGCATTCACGAAGACGGGACATTGAGGTTTGGAAATTTCCTGTATGTTCCAAATGGAGAATTGAGACAGGAGTTAATGACCGAAGCACATAGCTCCATGTACTCTGTTCACCCAGGAGGAACCAAGATGTATCGAGACTTGAGACAGTATTACTGGTGGCATGGAATGAAGAGAGAGATCGCAAGGTTTGTGGCCAAATGCTTAGTCTGTCAGCAAGTGAAGGCAGAACATCAGAGGACTGTAGGTATGTTACAGCCGCTTCCTATACCAGAATGGAAGTGGGAGCACATCACGATGGATTTTGTCACAGGATTCCCAAGGAGCCCCAGTGGAAGAGACGCAGTATGGGTGATTGTGGATCGACTCACTAAATTGGCACACTTCTTGCCATTTAGAGTTGGGCAGTCCACAGAGGTACTAACCGACATGTATATGCGACAAATTGTCAAATTATATGGAGTGCCTGTTAGTATTGTATCGGATCGAGATTCGAGATTTATATCTCATTTCTGGAGAAGCATACAAGAGAGTCTGGGCACCAGACTCAAGTTTAGCACGGCGTACCACCCGCAGACAGATGGCCAATCGGAGCGTACCATTCAGATATTGGAGGACATGTTGCGATCATGTATGCTAGACTTTGGAGGATCTTGGGAAGATTATTTGCACTTAGTGGAGTTCTCCTACAACAACAGTTATCAGGCCAGCATTCAGATGGCACCATTTGAAGCTTTATACGGAAGGAAGTGCAGGTCACCTATATGCTGGAGTGACGTCGGTGAACGTCAGATACTGGGACCAGAATTGGTCACACAAATAGTGGAGAAGGTGAAGCAGATTCAGAATCATCTACGAGCAGCTCAGGACCGACAGAAGCATTAGGCAGATACGCACAGACGTCCCCTAGAGTTCAAAGAAGGAGATCACGTATTCTTGAGGATTTCGCCTACTCGTGGTACTATCAGATTCGGGAGCAGAGGCAAGCTGAGCCCAAGGTATATGGGGCCATTTGACATCCTCGAGCGTGTTGGTGAGGTGGCTTATCGGCTTTCATTACCTCCATCCTTAGAGGGAGTGCATGACATATTCCACGTCTCACAGCTGCGAAGGTACGTGACCGACCCAAGTCACGTAGTCGATCATTCAGAGATCGCAGTAGGCCCGAGCTTGAGGTATGAAGAACAACCAGTTGGCATCCTTGACGTCAGTGAGAAGACATTACGGGGACAGACGATCAGACTGGTTCGAGTAGCATGGAAACATCATTCTCCTGGAGAATCGACTTGGGAACGAGAAGATAGTATGCGCCAGCGATACCCCCACTTGTTCGAAGAGGCAGTTGTAAACTAAGCAATCTTGTAATTCCAAAATTCTTCTTTGATAGCTTATTCTTTAATTGCGAGGACGCAATCCTTTTAAGGAGGGAAGATTGTAAACACCCTATTTTTCAGATAATTTTTAATATAATTTTCCCGGATGTTTTCGGGATTTTGGATGAAGAACCGAGGTGTTTAGGAGATAAAGAATTTTATGGGCAGTTTATGGGTGTTAAAATATTCTGGAAGTAAAAATTTATTGTGTATGATAGAGAACCGGATGCATGACATTTTTCGGTGAATTTATTGGACACCGGAGCAACGAATCGAGGACCAAAAGCTATAGAATTACGAACCAAGCCCAAACCAACCCGACCCGAAAACCAGTTGGGAAGCCCTAGCTTGCCGGAGTTCCTGTAGCAGGGTATAAATTCCCCTTCTTGGCATGCGTGCCAGCCGCAACCTAGAGATCCGCGGCGCCGCCATCGACCTATCTCTCGATCAGCAGCCCGCGTCCGCCACTCGACGCCCCTCGAGCAGCCCGGAACCCTCGTCCCCGACTTCCCCTTAACCCCACGACCCGTCGCCGACCGACCTCGGCCCATCTCTGCCCTAGACGCCGAGCACCGCCGCTCGACTTTCCCCCTGGCGAGTACAGCCCCGACCCGCGCGGCCGCTGTCCACCACTGATCGACTCTGCCGCCGTACCCTCTATTCGACGGCCGTTTCCCCGAACCCGGCGACAGCACAGACCCCGGAGCCGCTGCAGCCAGGACGTCGATGTCACGCCCCAGTCCCAAAATACGTAGGACCAGGAATACGTGACACGCCAGCTACGCATTCGACCAGACTCTGATCTGACTCGAATACGTATAAGCTGTAATATAAAGGCACTAACTAGATATTCCATAAATGTAAACCTCTATGTCTCAATCCACAATGTACAACAGTATACAAGAAAGAGCTAAATGTGCTAAGGTCGGCCGCCCAATAACACACTAAATCGAATAGACTCGAGAAGAAGTATGAGTCTACAAAACTAGGCTACAACAGCAAATGAATAAACAATATGAAATAACCATAATGCCGGTAGATATAATGTGAGTACCTGGTACCATGCTCGCAAGATATGCCACTCCATCGGTATCTCCAAGTGCTCCGTAATCGTCTATGCTGCAAAACTGGCAGGGAACCAGGTCCTCAGAGGGACGTAACAAGGTACAGAAATATAGCAAGCCAAGTAAACAGAAAGTACAAGTGCACGACAGGGTACTCTATCAGAACCAACTAGTGTGACACAGTTTAAAGACAACGTTAGACGCGTGGGCTGTCCAAAATAAAACCGCAGCTCCGAACACAGAGACACACGGGTCGTACCGTAGCTCCGAGCACAGAGACACACGGGTGAAACAGTTACACTACTCTGGAATACAGGATCACTACATATACATCTATAAGCGCGTGCAGAGTAGCCCAAACGTCTAGTGACTGTCTTTCCCTTCCCCAAGCGGTCAACGATTGTGCGTTGAACCTGAACCTCTAACAGTCTCGACACACGAAAGATAACACAACGGACGCGACCCTAAGGTCGTCCCAGTCTCTGGTCATGATGTCAGTATCAGGATACAGGAATCTGGCACGATCACAGTGTATGAGTGTGTCCTGGGGTATCGATAAACTCAAGTACGTATATCGAGAAACTATGAATCATCCAACAATCTTCCTAGGACGCTACGACGTATGTCTTCACCCGGTTGTGAACCGGACGCGAAGTACCGAACGTCGACATAACTATGTGCACAATGTACATAAAGAACAACAAGTATCTGTAAACTGAAATACAGGGTGGCAAGGTACACTTGCCTGCGTGCGGCTGCTGATGACGGGGTTCCGATACCACGTCCAAATCCTCAGATCCCGCAGTACCTAGAGATGAGATACAAACTCAATCAATAAACTATCACACGGCAAACGAGGATGTGACACATGTCTAAACATATACTCGGACTCAGCTAAAACTCACAGGGACACTACGCTAGGGGGTTGACCAAGGTTGACTAAAGGCACATTTCAAATTTGATCAATCATCCGTTTAATACCATCAGAACAATCCTCAATCATATACCTTTAGCTATCACTCGTCCCAAAACTACTCCTCGATCCATTTCGCTTTTATTCCTCAGTATACTATATTCACCACGATATTCAGTTAATCTACCCCTGATCAAATCCTCCGTTTCACCTCAGGGTTCACAGACATTAACATGTACATTGACGTATCTCACTAAATAAATATTCAATATTTCTCCGTCCTTAATCACTGTCTCATGGTTTGATATTACACCCTTTTCACAATCAATCGCCTGCGTCCAATGTCCATCCACGTTTTAATATCATAATAATATCAGCTCAATTTACGATAATCATTACGCGTATATTAAATATGATATCACCCTAAACATCTCGTATGGTACTTTAAAATCCAACCTCTGAATCTAGCACATTTCCAAGCATCACGCGTATATACTCTATGTCCTCAATCAATTTATTTTTAAACCATAAGTATTTAACTCAACGTTTCACCATCAATGCATATTCCGACTTTGTTAATAAACCAAAATTCCATATATATTTTGACACACTAACATAAATCTATTTCATACTAAAACCCTAAACTCAGATCCATTTCCTCAATCCCTAACTTATTTAAACTTCACATGTAGACCATAATATTGCAATACCCAAAACCCTCAATATTAGTCAAGTTATATAAAAGCAAATAATCAACAACACTTAAACATTTACCCTAAACTAATAATACATAAATAAACATATACAAAGTCTGAGAGAGGGGGGAGAAAAGTCTTTCACCTTGGACGAGGTATAGCTGGCCGGAGGGGTGCTGTGGTGGTCGAACGTCGGTATGCCGGGTCGACTGGAAGCACTCGGTTCACCGGAGAATGGGCCGACCGACTGAGGATTCAGCAAGTGGCCGGAGAATGGCAGTCGAGGGGAGGTATTCGACTCGGCGGATATGGCGTTGATGAGGACGATGGTGGTGGTGGGAACAACCAGTGGCCGGAAGGAGCTACTACAGTGCGGTGGTGAGCGGGGATGACTGGCCGGAGGTGGAGTGTGGCCGTGGGAGGGAGGCTGCACGCGGTTGGGTCGCCGGAGCTGAGCGGGGGTGCGGGGTGCACAGCAGGCCAGATGGGGGGAAATGTACTGCGGATTGGCCGATCAGCAGTGGCCGGATGGGGGCTGTACGGCCGCTGCGGGGGACTACACGGCCGCTGCGGGTGGTTCTCGGCCAGAGACAGTCGAGTGCAGGCTCGAGGCAACTGTCGAGGAAGAACAGCCACGCCGGAGTAGTGGCAGTGGGTGGCCGGCTCGCCATGGCAATAACTCGGAGGTGGAGGAAACTCGCCGCTCGCCGGAGCAAAGGAGTGGACAAAATGGTGGTGGAGATAGGGAGGATCTCGGATGAGGGAGGCCGGATCGTTGATGGAGAAGCTCGCCGGATGGGTGGCAGCAGGCTCGGTTGGCCGGCTCCGCAGTTCGACCGGAGCAGAGGCCGGCGCTGCGGGAAATGCAGCAGTCGCGGAGAAGCCGCCGGAGCGTGATCAAGGGAGGGCTGGAGGCGGTGATGAATGGGACTGCACTGCAGTCCGCCTCGGGGCTGGAGAGGCTCGACCGCCGGAGCAGAGAAGCTCGGCCGCCGGAGCTCGGGTGGGGTGAAGTTTTTCAAAAAGAAGGAAGGAAGAAGAAGATGAAGAAAATGGGAATGGGTTTTATTATTACATGGAGAAGGAGGGAGGAGAGAGAGAGAGGGGGTGGGTTTTTCATGACATGGGGATTAGGGCCGGCTTGGGAGGAGTGAAGGGGTGAAGTGTTGTTTTATATGAGTTTGTGAAGTGATGGATGGTGGGGATGGTGTCATTCAAAAATGTAGGGTTGAGATTCATTATGAAGAGAAGTGGGTTTCTTCATGAAGGGGGGTGTGATTGGGACCCTATTTTGGGACCCTCTCATATATTCATGTCCAATAGGAGGTTGCCACACAATTTGATAATTGCGACTTAACCCCCGTAAATTCGGAAAATTGCATGGACACATGAAATGACGCAAAAATTGCGGAGAAAAATATATTTAAAAATTGTCATGGTGAGGGGGTGTTGCGTGTTAGGCGTGGGTCTAATTTGAAGGTCATTGGGATTAGTTTAGGATTAAAATAGGATTTACAGAGTTGATAAATCCCGATTTAAATAGAGATAACGCGTCCCACGAATTTAATTTAATTGGGGCCCGCGGGGTCAAAATCCGGAAACGGCGCAAAGGACAAAAATGGTGGGGGCTTGGAGTCAGTCTTGGACCTTTTAGTTGGTCCAGCTCAACGGGTTAAGTTGGTACCCCAAAAATCGAGGGTAACGACACAGGTTTCCGACACAGAATTAAATACAGGTTACGAATTTCGGAATATTGCGCAATTAATTTAGAGCACACAAAAGTTGATTTTTAACAGTCAGAAAAGTCCAGTGCCTAATTTGGCGAGTTGAGTCGAGTGTACAAAATTTGTACGGAATTTTATGGGCTGAAAATGGGCTCCGAATAATTAGACAAAGATAGGGTGGAATAATGTTTTAATTAAATGGATTAAAATTCCAGGTAAATATCCTCAACTCCAAACCTCAATATCTTTTATCAAAATATTTCCTGGCCCACTCTAACTATCTACAGAATAAATTGAGGGGGTTTACATTCTTCCCAACTTAGAAAAATTTCGTCCCCGAAATTAAAAGTAAAGCACGATAGTATCTAACAGAATTTAAAATAACTAATAATTAAATTGCCGTATGTAAATTCATACCCTGCTCCTCAAATAAGTACGGGAATCGCTGCCTAATAGAATCCTCGCGCTCCCAAGTAGACTCGCCTGGTGAATGGTGCTTCCATGCCACTCTGACCAGTCGAATCGTCTGCCCTCTCAGAGTCTTCTCGCTGCGATCGAGGATCTCAACTGGCTGCTCTACGTAAGACAGACTAGGCCCAACTGTAATTTCCGAATAATCAAGTACGTGGCTAGGGTCGGCGACATATCTCCTCAGTTGTGATACGTGAAATACGCCATGTACTCCCTCTAATGATGGAGGTAATGCAAGACGGTAAGCCACTTCGCCAACTCGTTCCAGAATGTCAAAAGGTCCGATATACCTCGGACTCAGCTTGCCTCTGCCTCCGAATCTGATGGTACCACGAGTGGGCGATATCCTCAAAAATACGTGGTCACCTTCCTTGAACTCCAATGGTCTGCGGTGCGCATCTGCCCAGTGTTTCTGTCTGTCCTGTGCTGCGCGCAGGTGGCTCTGAATCTGCTTGACCTTCTCTACTGTCTGTGTCACCAACTCTGCACCAAGTATCTGGCGCTCTCCTACGTCACTCCAACAAACTGGCGACCTATATTTCCTGCCGTACAGTGCCTCATAAAGTGCCATCTGTATGCTAGCCTGGTAACTGTTATTGTAGGAGAATTTCACCAAGTGCAGGTGGTCCTCCCAAGATCCTCTAAAATCAATCATGCACGCTCTCAACATATCCTCTAATATCTGTATTGTGCGATCTGACTGTCCATTGGTCTGTGGATGATATGCAGTACTGAACTTGAGGCGAGCTCCTAGGCTCTCCTGCATACTCTGCCAAAAATGTGATGTGAATCTGGAATCACGATCCAATTACGATGCTGACAGGCACTCCATGTAATCGTACTATCTGCCTCATATACATGTCAGCTAGTATCTCTATGGATTGCCCAACTCTGAAGGGCAAGAATGTGCAGACTTGGTGAGTCTGTCCACGACAACCCAACTGCATCCTTCTCGCTAGGGCTTCGCGGGAATCCTGTGACGAAGTCCATGGTAATGTGTTCCCACTTTCACTCGGGATTGGGGAGTGGCTGCAATAATCCTGCAGTCCTCTGATGTTCAGCCTTGACTTGCTGACAAACTAAACACTTCGCCACAAATCTTGCAATTTCTCTCTTCATCCCATGTTACTAGAATTGTTGCTTCGAGTCTTGGTACATCTTCGTACCCCCAGAATGAATTGAATAAATTGAGCTATGAGCCTCGGTCATCAACTCTTGGCGTAGCTCGCCACTCGGAACGTATAGGCGATCTTCTTACCTCATCGTTCCGTCTCCATGAATGCTGAGTCCTGTTTGCATGTCGGCCTCTATCCTGTCTCGCAATCGTCTAAATCTCGTACCTGTAGGCAAGGCTGCCTTGATCCTCTCAATCAATGTAGACTGAACCTCGAGACTGACCATCTGTCCATCCATGCCTGGCAATACAATCTTAATCCTGAGTTTCTGAAAATCCTCTAACAACTGGCGATGAGTCGTAAAAATATGCCATAGGCTTCCTGCTCAAGGCATCTACTATTATATTCGCCTTGCCAGGGTAGTACTGCAACTCGATATTATAAGCTGTCATAAATTCTAGCCAATGCCTTTGTCTCTTGTTGAGTTCCTTCTGCGTGTAGGCATACCTCAGACCTTTGTGTTCCTTTTAAATCCCAACACGCTCTCTATAAGGGTAGTGTCTCCATAGCTTTAGTGCAAATATCACTGCAGCTAACTCCAAGTCGTGCGTCGGATAGTTCTTTTCATGAACTCTCAACTGTCTCGATGCGTAGGCTATCACCTTGCCGTGTTGCATCAGTACACATCCCAATCCGCTCCCTGACGCATCACTGTACACTACAAATCCTCCTGATCCTGAAGGTAGTGTCAAAAATCGGTGCTGATGTCAGACGCTTCTTCAGCTCATCGAAAGCCGCCTGACACTCATTGGTCCAGATAAACTCTTCGCCTTTACGCGTCAGTCGCGTCATAGGCGCAGCTATCCTCAAAAAGTTTTCCACGAACCTCCGGTAATATCCGGCAAGTCCGAGGAAACTCCTTACCTCCGTAACTGATGTAGGGGTAGGCCAGGTCTCTACTGCAGCTATCTTCTCTGGATCAACTGATAGTCCATCTCCGGTGATTATGTGTCCCAGAAATGGTACTCTATCCAAGCAAAACTCACATTTGCTGAGTTTGGCGTACAGTCTCTCATGTCTCAGTATTTCTAACACAATCTTGAGATGTCTCTCGTGCTTCTCCTGGTCCTCGGAATACATCAAGACGTCGATGAACACCACCACGAACTTATCCAAGTACTGGTGGAAAACCTTGTTCCTCAAGCTCATAAATACTGCTGGCACGTTGGTTAAACCAAACATCATGACTATAACTCATAGTACCCATACTTCGTCCGGAAAGCCGTCTTAGGAATGTCCTTTCTCCGAACCTAGATCTGATGATAGCTGGATCTGAGATCGATCTTCAAAATACATATGCGCCACTTAGCTGATTCAAATAAATCTTTGATGTGCGGCAATGGGTACTTGTTCTTTACCGTTACTGCGTTAAATCCTGTAATCGATACACAAACATACCGTCCCTGAAATCAATACGCAGACGTACCGTCTCGTCCTTCTTCGATACTATAAGATGGTTGCTTCTCATGGAAAAACACTAGCCCGACCGAAACCCTTGTCTAAGAGGTCCTCTATTATGGACTTCCAACTCAACCTAACTCTGTCGGTGCTAGTCTGAAGACAGAAAATAATCGGCTCGGCTCTTGGAGTCAACCCTGTAACATACTCTTTCTGTCAGGTGGCAGGCCTAAAAGATTATCTAGAAAACATCCTCAACTCTGCTATAACAAGGTGGTACACTGGTTCACCTCCTGAATTGTATACCCCTAAGGTAGATGGACACCATACTCCTGGGCTCCCTGAAGCAACTCAAACTCAGGGTAATCTGGTGGTCATAAATAATGTAATCACGTCGACAATCTCGCATCGTGTGGTATTGGCTTAATCAATCCATATCTAGGATAAGGTCATAGTCTAGACTAAACCTCAAAATAATTTCTCCCGTCCTGTTTCCAACATCAATCCTCAAAGGAAAAAAAAAAAAAATTCCTTGCCTCATGTATAATTCTCTTCTCCTCAAAGTTTTTCCTAAATTTCTATTCCTCAAAATCCTTCTTTTCGTTATTTATCTGTCCAAGTCTCATAGTGCAATTATAATAATGATGTCACCCAAGCACCTACTAAAATTTTTGGTATTAGATCATCATCATCCAAGTGAGAGCTTGAAATTTTATCTCCTCTAGTCCATAATATCATTCCTGGTATTGCTATTATATACAACCACTAGTTTCTATCATTAGGCTATGCATTCACATAAATCATTCTAGGTCATGATCAACATTCCTTCCAGCTCTCAGTACTTCCAAGATCACTGCTATCTCAAGCACGGGTAGGGTACTACTAGGTCCAACTCTCTTGCCAGACTTCCACTCTAGTTCTAAAATCCAAAGATCATATCAATCTGTCCTGATATGGTAGTACTCTTCTCCAAGAAAGGTATACGAATTCTGTCTCCTGTCGTCTGGTCTTCAATCTTCTTCTGAAGGGAAACATCAGTCTCAAACATTCGTCTCCCCGAACAATAGGGGACGAGAAACAAGGATAGCGATATTTGACGAAGGTTGAACGAATGCAAAGTGGAAGTCCAAGGGCGATAATCACATACAAAGAGTTTTAAAATCGATTATGGATTGAGATCCTACTCAACAATCATAACATCTATTCCTAATTTGCAGGCTCGCTTGGCACAGTCAGGTGACCAAGACGATTTAAATCGGACCTGCATGGGCCACCACAAAAATATGTCACGCCCCAGTCCCAAAATACGTAGGACCAGGAATACGTGACACGCCAGCTACGCATTCGACCAGACTCTGATCTGACTCGAATACGTATAAGCTGTAATATAAAGGCACTAACTAGATATTCCATAAATGTAAACCTCTATGTCTCAATCCACAATGTACAACAGTATACAAGAAAGAGCTAAATGTGCTAAGGTCGGCCGCCCAATAACACACTAACTCGAATAGACTCGAGAAGAAGTATGAGTCTACAAAACTAGGCTACAACAGCAAATGAAACAACAATATGAAATAACCATAATGCCGGTAGATATAATGTGAGTACCTGGTACCATGCTCGCAAGATATGCCACTCCATCGGTATCTCCAAGTGCTCCGTAATCGTCTATGCTGCAAAACTGGCAGGGAACCAGGTCCTCAGAGGGACATAACAAGGTACAGAAATATAGCAAGCCAAGTAAACAGAAAGTACAAGTGCACGACAGGGTACTCTATCAGAACCAACTAGTGTGACACAGTTTAAAGACAACGTTCGACGCGTGGGCTGTCCAAAATAAAACCGCAGCTCCGAACACAGAGACACACGGGTCGTACCGTAGCTCCGAGCACAGAGACACACGGGTGAAACAGTTACACTACTCTGGAATACAGGATCACTACATATATATCTATAAGCGCGTGCAGAGTAGCCCAAACGTCTAGTGACTGTCTTTCCCTTCCCCAAGCGGTCAACGATTGTGCGTTGAACCTGAACCTCTAACAGTCTCGACACACGAAAGATAACACAACGGACGCGACCCTAAGGTCGTCCCAGTCTCTGGTCATGATGTCAGTATCAGGATACAGGAATCTGGCACGATCACAGTGTATGAGTGTGTCCTGGGGTATCGATAAACTCAAGTACGTATATCGAGAAACTACGAATCATCCAACAATCTTCCTAGGACGCTACGACGTATGTCTTCACCCGGTTGTGAACCGGACGCGAAGTACCGAACGTCGACATAACTATGTGCACAATGTACATAAAGAACAACAAGTATCTGTAAACTGAAATACAGGGTGGCAAGGTACACTTGCCTGCGTGCGGCTGCTGATGACGGGGTTCCGATACCACGTCCAAATCCTCAGATCCCGCAGTACCTAGAGATGAGATACAAACTCAATCAATAAACTATCACACGGCAAACGAGGATGTGACACATGTCTAAACATATACTCGGACTCAGCTAAAACTCACAGGGACACTACGCTAGGGGGTTGACCAAGGTTGACTAAGGGCAAATTCAAATTTGATCAATCATCCGTTTAATACCATCAGAACAATCCTCAATCATATACCTTTAGCTATCACTCGTCCCAAAACTACTCCTCGATCCATTTCGCTTTTATTCCTCAGTATACTATATTCACCACGATATTCAGTTAATCTACCCCTGATCAAATCCTCCGTTTCACCTCAGGGTTCACAGACATTAACATGTACATTGATGTATCTCACTAAATAAATATTCAATATTTCTCCGTCCTTAATCACTGTCTCATGGTTTGATATTACACCCTTTTCACAATCAATCGCCTGCGTCCAATGTCCATCCACGTTTTAATATCATAATGATATCAGCTCAATTTATGATAATCATTACGCGTATATTAAATAGGATATCACCCTAAACATCTCGTATGGTACTTTAAAATCCAACCTCTGAATCTAGCACATTTCCAAGCATCACGCGTATATACTCTATGTCCTCAATCAATTTATTTTTAAACCATAAGTATTTAACTCAACGTTTCACCATCAATGCATATTCCGACTTTGTTAATAAACCAAAATTCCATATATATTTTGACACACTAACATAAATCTATTTCATACTAAAACCCTAAACTCAGATCCATTTCCTCAATCCCTAACTTATTTAAACTTCACATGTAGACCATAATATTGCAATACCCAAAACCCTCAATATTAGTCAAGTTATATAAAAGCAAATAATCAACAACACTTAAACATTTACCCTAAACTAATAATACATAAATAAACATATACAAAGTCTGAGAGAGGGGGGAGAAAAGTCTTTCACCTTGGACGAGGTGTAGCTGGCCGGAGGGGTGCTGTGGTGGTCGAACGTCGGTGTGCCGGGTCGACTGGAAGCACTCGGTTCACCGGAGAATGGGCCGACCGACTGAGGATTCAGCAAGTGGCCGGAGAATGGCAGTCGAGGGGAGGTATTCGACTCGGCGGATATGGCGTTGATGAGGACGATGGTGGTGGTGGGAACAACCAGTGGCCGGAAGGAGCTACTACAGTGCGGTGGTGAGCGGGGATGACTGGCCGGAGGTGGAGTGTGGCCGTGGGAGGGAGGCTGCACGCGGTTGGGTCGCCGGAGCTGAGCGGGGGTGCGGGGTGCACAGCAGGCCAGATGGGGGGAAATGTACTGCGGATTGGCCGATCAGCAGTGGCCGAATGGGGGCTGTACGGCCGCTGCGGGGGACTACACGGCCGCTGCGGGTGGTTCTCGGCCAGAGACAGTCGAGTACAGGCTCGAGGCAACTGTCGAGGAAGAACAGCCACGCCGGAGTA
Source organism: Iris macrosiphon (assembly GCA_036927795.1). Classification (NCBI taxonomy): domain Eukaryota; kingdom Viridiplantae; phylum Streptophyta; class Magnoliopsida; order Asparagales; family Iridaceae; genus Iris; species Iris macrosiphon. Next base: position 137,376,321 of record JAYESA010000018.1, on the reverse strand, counting down.
GTGGCAGTGGGTGGCCGGCTCGCCATGGCAATAACTCGGAGGTGGAGGAAACTCGCCGCTCGCCGGAGCAAAGGAGTGGACAAAATGGTGGTGGAGATAGGGAGGATCTCGGATGAGGGAGGCCGGATCGTTGATGGAGAAGCTCGCCGGATGGGTGGCAGCAGGCTCGGTTGGCCGGCTCCGCAGTTCGACCGGAGCAGAGGCCGGCGCTGCGGGAAATGCAGCAGTCTCGGAGAAGCCGCCGGAGCGTGATCAAGGGAGGGCTGGAGGCGGTGATGAATGGGACTGCACTGCAGTCCGCCTCGGGGCTGGAGAGGCTCGACCGCCGGAGCAGAGAAGCTCGGCCGCCGGAGCTCGGGTGGGGTGAAGTTTTTCAAAAAGAAGGAAGGAAGAAGAAGATGAAGAAAATGGGAATGGGTTTTATTATTACATGGAGAAGGAGGGAGGAGAGAGAGAGAGGGGGTGGGTTTTTCATGACATGGGGATTAGGGCCGGCTTGGGAGGAGTGAAGGGGTGAAGTGTTGTTTTATATGAGTTTGTGAAGTGATGGATGGTGGGGATGGTGTCATTCAAAAATGTAGGGTTGAGATTCATTATGAAGAGAAGTGGGTTTCTTCATGAAGGGGGGTGTGATTGGGACCCTATTTTGGGACCCTCTCATATATTCATGTCCAATAGGAGGTTGCCACACAATTTGATAATTGCGACTTAGCCCCCGTAAATTCGGAAAATTGCATGGACACATGAAATGACGCAAAAATTGCGGAGAAAAATATATTTAAAAATTGTCATGGTGAGGGGGTGTTGCGTGTTAGGCGTGGGTCTAATTTGAAGGTCATTGGGATTAGTTTAGGATTAAAATAGGATTTACAGAGTTGATAAATCCCGATTTAAATAGAGATAACGCGTCCCACGAATTTAATTTAATTGGGGCCCGCGGGGTCAAAATCCGGAAACGGCGCAAAGGACAAAAATGGTGGGGGCTTGGAGTCAGTCTTGGACCTTTTAGTTGGTCCGGCTCAACGGGTTAAGTTGGTACCCCAAAAATCGAGGGTAACGACACAGGTGTCCGACACAGAATTAAATACAGGTTACGAATTTCGGAATATTGCGCAATTAATTTAGAGCACACAAAAGTTGATTTTTAACAGTCAGAAAAGTCCAGTGCCTAATTTGGCGAGTTGAGTCGAGTGTACAAAATTTGTACAGAATTTTATGGGCTGAAAATGGGCTCCGAATAATTAGACAAAGATAGGGTGGAATAATGTTTTAATTAAATGGATTAAAATTCCAGGTAAATATCCTCAACTCCAAACCTCAATATCTTTTATCAAAATATTTCCTGGCCCACTCTAACTATCTACAGAATAAATTGAGGGGGTTTACAGTCGACGACCCAGAGCCGACTCCCTCCAGCGAAGCCCTAGGCCGCCGCTGACCTAGATCCGACCCCGGACACACCGCTGCTCTCAACCAGGACACGGGGTTGACGTTCGGACACTTGGAATTCAGCGTTCACGGAGCCCTGTTGAGGAACCGATTTCTTTCACCTCGTAACTCCGATTTCGATTCCGTCAATTGCTATACGGAGACTGTATAACCCTCTCGGTGCCCGTGCAACTCGCTCGGTGCATCGCGTCCTGTGGTGATCGCACACCGCGATCCAAAAACAGGAAAAGCAATACCCTATTTCACCCCGGAACTGAGTCCGCCCCGCCAATCGGGACGACTTGGTCGCATGCGGTCTTTACCGAACCGTGCACGACGTTGATACGGTCGTGTAGGATTTTGCAGAAGTCGATTCGGAGGTGCGTGCACCCCGGGATCAACGCGTATCCGTCGACGACACCCCGTATCCGTCCTTTCTGGAACACGCTGTAACTTTGTGTACACTCGTCGGATCGAGACAAAACTTGTGCCATCGGACTCGTAGCGATACGCTGGTCCTGTGACCCAAGTTTGGTCCAATTCCGAGAACGTTGACAAAATCACGTATCGTGGGCCCCACAGGCTCCACTTGACGGGTGATTTTGAGATCGGCTCATCGGAATCCAATTCTGGAAGTTCCGTTGGGTTCGTATCATCGTTCTTGACTGGTAGACACTGAGTTTGAGGAATTTGGAGACCTTTGACCCTGACACGCTTTTCGGTACAAAGTGGCCCACATGTGGACCCCGCTTTAATCCAAAAATGATCTTTTTGCCCCTGTGTCCAAATTGGACGTAAGGACAGGCATTTCTAGCTAATTGACATCTTCTGAGACTGTTGGTGATATTTATTACAGCTTTCGGAGTAGTACCTACCGGATCCATCGATACCAGGACGATTGTTGATATTCCCACGTCAGGCAAGTGTACCTTGCCAAACTCTGCAGTATTGTTATATATTTTCCTTGCTTCATTTTAGTGCTGTGCATGCTTAACCTAGGACCGTGTGGCTTACTTAGCGTCCGATTATCAGTCGGGTGCCGACACTGTATGCAGTGTTGGGTACGGTCATCTAGAGATGGACATTCGTGACACTTTATACTCTCGTACTTGTCTTATCAAGTACCATATGACCCAGGACACTTGACACTATTCATGAGACAGGATTTTCTCGAGATATTCGTGGTGATTCTGTATAGGATACAGGACTTGGATATTATACTCTTAGATACTTTATGACTTGATGCATTAGCTATGATCACGCTTGACATGGGCATGAGACGTTATGGTCATGATATGCGTGGTTACATTGGGTGGGGAGAGACACACAGGCTACAGGCTGTTCATATATCTATCTACTACTATTGTGAGGCCTCAGACTCTCGTAGCAGAGCTAGGCACATTACGTGTTTATTACCGCTACCGGCTCCCCGACACAGAGCTTGTAGTGGCTTCAGCCTGAGTTTTAGTGCTGCTCTCATCTTGCATTTTCACATAGATGGTTACTTACTTGCCCTATTTATTCATTATTTGCTGTACTGTATTTATTTTGGCATGAGCTTTCTTGTACCTTGCTATGTCCCCTGAGGACCTGGATCCGGATTTTGTCCCCAGATTTTACAGACGAGGTTTATCCCGAGATATACGGGACTGGAGCAGGAGCTGATCCAGGAGCTGTACCACCACCCGAGGACGAGGTCTTAGCTGAAGATTTCTCTTGAGCATCCATGTTCGTGCTCAAGTTTTATTATTTATTTCAGTCATTTACTTTCTGGTCTGTTGAACCATTGTACTAGATATTTATCGGGTTGTTCCCCGAAGTACTTTGTGAGACTTGCTGATGATTTACATTCCTTATTTATTCTGTGGATCATATTTTATATCTTGTGTGGATGAGATTAGTTGTGCCATGATTGTCGTAGACTTGTTTTACAGCTTAAGTATGCCCTGGTGGATCCATTATATTGAGTTAGTCCATCGGTGCGTACTGCTGGCCATTGCCACGTGTCTAGTCCCACGGTATTTTGGGACTGGGGCGTGACAACATGCGCTCGATGCCACAAGTATTGTCGATCATTATTTATGTGGTCAGAAGAAAAAACTCGTCCTTAAGGCATGCCGCATTTAGATCACAGAAGTCAATGCATATTCGGATCTTTCTATTCTTTTTGACGATAGGCATGATGTTGGCTACCCAATCCGGATGTTGTTCCTCACGGATGAAGCCACTAGCTATCATTTTGTTGACTTTAAATTCGATGGCGTTCATGATGTCCAGTCGGAATCATCGTTACTGTTGCTTGACCAGCTTAGCGTTCGACAAGATATTGAGCTTGTGGACCACGATTTGGGGGTCCAATCCCGGCATGTCTCTGTAACTCATGACAAAGACATTAATGTATTCCCTGACGAACTGTAGTAGGTATTTTCGATCCTTCATCGGACAGACTTTTGTTGATGAAGATAGGTTTAGGGAAGGATTGGTCGCCCAGATCAATTTGTACAACTTCTCCTTAGTGGGAGGTTCCCGTTGCTTGAACCGCATCTCTCATTGTATGTCTAGGCGTTGGGCCCACGGTTCTACTTCAAAGAATTTAGGTGGATCCTCGTCATCTTTTTCAGGGTAAGCTGACACCATATTGGCAAAAAATATTTGTTTGAGCATCTTTCTGATATTGACATCGAAGTCCCAAGAAGAAGATTCTGAAGAGTAAGAGTGTAACTCATCTTCTTCATCCGATCCTTCGGGGGTCGTGGGAGGCGTGACGTACCCTAAGCCATGCTTGGTCTTATGGTAGTAACCATCGGACTTGCCAGTAGGAGCCTGCAGATACAGAGGCAACCATCAGCCTTTGCCATAGTTCAAGCCCCCAATGGCTTTCAGATCGTATCCCATCTTCTGGATGAAGTTCTTGGTTTGAGAGCTATACCGGTGAAGTAACATTTTACCGGTATCGAGTTATGGCTCCAGTTCCTCTGGGACGGAGGGTTGGGGATTTTTTACTCTGTCGAAGATGATGAGTTTGTCTCTCCTCTTCCTTACTGGAACTATGAAGTAGAAGTTTTGACTGGAGAGAATTTGGTTCACTACATAGGTGGTAGTCACCTGTGTATGCAGGTGCAAGCCTAGACCATGCTCCCTAAAATATAATGTGCTGAGATGTGCAACATTCGAGTAGTTCAAAGATAGACCTTTATTTATAAAATAAGGTATCTTATCCTCAAGAATTACGTCATCAAGAGAAGGGACGTTAGCATGAGCGGCTACGTACTTCTCCAGTTCGTTCTTCCCGAGATCTACCCCTAGTGCGTGCGACAGCTTCAGAGTTCTCCTGTACAGCTTTACCACTAAAGGTTTGGAAGTCGTAGTAGGTGTCGGATCTTCCTTCAGTGGTCAACTTGGTCTACGAAGACGAACAACCAGAGGTTCGAGTGCTTTCTTGTGCAGTTTCACCATGAGGGGAGGGGCTATTTGAAAGCGCATGCTTTGAGATGGACTCTCAAGGGCTCGTCCGATGTTGTCCCAGTCTCTGCCTCATCGTCGGCATCATTGCTATATTTAACTTGGTGGACTTGCTTGTAGAGGATCGAGTCAGAGTAATAGGCCTCAACCCATTTGAATGGATCAACATCGACAAATTCTGTCTTGACGATGCTATGATCATCCACGTACTTTAAGCACTGGTACAAGGTTGACGGTACGATCATATACTAATGTATCCAAGGATGTCCTAACGGGACATTGTAGGATATGTCTACGTCTATGACGTAGCAGGTGACCTCTGTTTTTAAATTGTCGATCGGATATTCCAAAAGAATCTTGCCCATAGGGTAGCTCATTCCGGCGTTGAAGCCACTGGTGGCAGTATTGGTTGCTGCCAGGATGCATCAGGATACACAAGGTCTGAAGCAGACTATGCGGGATGCTGTTGATTGATGAACCGGGGTCGATATGCATCCGGTCCACCTTGATGGCGCTAATGTACCCCTTGTAATACAGAGGGCGATCATGCCTATTGTTCTTTAGCAATATGTCTTATTGCGAGAACGTGATGTTGGGTATCGCCTCCATCACATTATTGCAGTGGGGGCATGCAGTAGGATCCTCAACTGGCAGCTTGACCTGCTCTGGGTAGGTGTCAACATTCTGTAATATCTCACTCAGAGCAACCTGAGTGTCTTTGGAGAGTCGGAGAAGCTCGAATAGTGACAACTTTGCTAGGGTATTGGCCAATTGTGCCAAGATGTCAAAGTTGTAGGGCTTCTCCAGCCTCTGAGTTGTATCTTTGAGCAGCGATTTATCGAATAAAGTTTCTTTCTGCTTGGACTTGTCCGCTACTGGAGGCTGGGATAGACCCGGATTGGATACGATAATTGGGATCGCACCATCGTCAGGGATATCGTACTCTCGTTGGTATGCCAGGCCTGACTTCGTTGTTCCTGCTATAGCTTCTTCGGAAGGGATAAAAACTGTGTAGCAGGACATAGACTTCTTGCCCTTGGACTTGGTGGCGGAAGGTGTTGCCTGCTGCATCAAGTCTGGAGAAATATCAGGATAGATCCACATGACCTCCCCACTTGATGTGGTGAGAGATATCAGCCCGGCTGTGTGGTCACGAGATGATGGGAGATTGACACCCTTCATTGTTGCCCTGGGGATCTGGATCACTCCGTCTTGGGCTTTCGTTGCCGGAAATTTACCGAACTGGAGAGATACCATATTAGCGACAACTGTTTTGTCATCGAAGTCCAAGATAAGGGTCTTGGTATCGAGCAGATGCTGGATGTACCACTTCAGTGTGTAGCAATCCTGCGTCGTATGTTGGACGTATCGATGGTAGTGGCAGTACTTTGGATTATTCATATCGACTGCCTCAACTGGGCGCTTGATGTCGGGGAGCCCTTGCCTAGCAGAACCAATAGAAGGTTATTCCAGCCAATGCCCCGACAAAGAGCTTGGTTAAGAGGGCATTGTTGCGAGGCAGATGTTCCGTTGCCATCTTGAAGTAACTAATGAATTGACGGAGAGATGTCTTCACATCAAACAGAGTCAAGTTAAAGGGCTTGTACTTGGGCGGGTACGGTACATCTCTCCACTCGAGAGGATATGGTTGTCTAATTCTGAGCTCACGTAATGATTCTTGATTGTCCATTGAGTCTAGGCGGGCTCGGAGTTCTCGTACCTCCAATATTTCTTCCCGGGCTTTATCGACTCTGGAAGGGGCATATGATTCGGGCAGGGGATGATTGCCGCCAGCGAGTGGAGCAGTTGTATTTGAATCTTCGTTTGTCCCAGGGTCCAGACTTGCTTGACCAGAGGCCCTTGCTAGTTGTGAGGCTATATTTGGCTTGATCTCCAGTATTGTCTAGGTCAAGGCCTGCATTAATGCGCTCATGGTTTGCATCATGGCCTCGAGGGTTTTGAGGCTCTGTCGATCATTGGGGTCCTCGTGATCGTCCCTTGCCATGTATGATATTCTCACATAGGGAGAAATGGATGGGACAATGGACGTCGTACTTTCTGCCTCAAACTCTTGTCGTGATTAGTCATCCGAAAAAGTTGGTAGCACCATATCCTCTTCAGACTCCGAGGGAACACTACCCTCAGCATTGGAAGTTACGTCCTCTTGACGAGGGTGGCTACCCCCAGGGATCTCATCATCTGCTCCTTGGGAATCACCGTCTTCTCGGAATGCCAGATTGTCATAAAGGTTTGGGGGATTACAACCCCCAGCTTGCGTAGCCACCTGGGGTCCTAAGGAAGATGTTACGCCCTGCTCCCAGAATACTGGATAAATACGGGGACTGACATGGCTAACTGCACCTTGCAGAATATCGAAATAAGTCATAATGTGTTAAGGTTGTCTAGAAGACAGATGGATGAACTCTAGCATGCTATGACATTAGTCCTAAGGCCGATAAATCATATTATCTCAATCCATAAACACAAGTACAAGTGTATATCATACATGAAAGTAAAGAGGCATCCCAAATTACATGTCATATATGATCATGAAGCTAGTGAATATAAAATGATGCACTAGCAGAGTATAATAATACATGATCAAATATACCAGTCGTGGTCTAATATATACATTATATTGACCGTAGTCTCAAAAAATATAAGAAGCTAATTCAGCCCCTTGCTAAATACCACAAAATGAAGTAATCAAGACGATGGGTGGAAGAAGAAAACCCACTCGCGAGCTTCGGCCGCAGTCCTACGAGTGCGAGCCATCTTGCTGAAAGTGCGGTAGATCCTGGGTCTCTTCGGGGTAACCTGGCCATGCAAAGCCAGTGGGGTCAGAACCCCAAGCAACAAGTGCCACAAAGGAGCTCGAGATGATAGACTAAACATATCACAACATAAGCAGAAAGAGACAAAAAAAATGATGATCGAGACTTATACGTTACCAATGTATTTGTCTCAAGAATAATATTGGAAGAATTAATAATAAGTACAAAAAATAAAAGTAAGGCGACGAGCGGCAAGAGAGCATAGGAACTACTCTGGATCGGGACCAATACCCTTAAATCAAACAAGGATCGGGGTTGCAGACCTTCACCCGAGCAGAACTTAGCACCTTAACCACGCGTCGGAAGAAAATAAAACTAGAAGAGCGAGATATAATGAAAGTAACATCATTCATTGTACGACCAAACAACTTTACGGCTTGCTATGATTAACTAGCTAGGGTTGTTACAGACATTAATTACTAAATGCATGTTTTAAGAATATTGCTACCACCGATACTGTAGTTAACCCGGATGTCCAAGAGTACGCTTGTCTAGTAAACTTAAATGCACATTCTACCATACAATAACATAACTTGTTACTTGTTATAAACAGAAATTGAACTTATAAGCATAAACTTAAACTTGTAATCATAAACATAAAATTGTATATAAACTTGTCTTGTAAGTGCCGCAGCACGCGTAAACATGGTCAGTCATGGAGCCCTTGCCTAGCAGGGTTGTTCCATGCTGCATGGGGCTCTTAGAGATCGGGGTAGCCGGTAGCGCAATATTCTTTCCTCCCAATGATCTTGGTAAATCTTATCTTGTTTAATCATTACTAAATTATTTTAAGTTCTCGAGTCATGGACACTTGAGAACTCCCTAGAATGATGAGTCACGAATACGAGCTTTTCACGAAATATCGTATTCATGACATGCAATACATTAGATAATACTCACACTCGATTGTCCAATTCCAAATGCAATGGATTTCATACACAAATATTTCTACGGTGTCGTGAAGATTGTGAACTTGTACATAAATTTGTCTTGTGAACTTACATGCAAAACTTATCTGCTAACATGAACTTGCATCGACGTAAGAAAGCATACAACAATAATCACTAAAAGGAATTACTAAATTAACATAATTAAAGGGAACACAAAATACACACAAGAATTTCTGGCCGTATGCGCTCACTGGCCGCATGTACCCAATTATCACATGGACTCATGGCCGCATGCACCCAATTTTCGCATAGATGCCCCTATTGGATTTAGCGATTTTTTTATTCGTTCAGTGAGTGAAAACACAAGCGGTTCAAGGATAGCTCCAGAATACTTTGTGTAATGTACAATCATGCATCCAACAAGATAGACGAATAATGTCAGTATGCCGCATAAACCTTTCGAGATGCATAACACTCTCTTCCGTATAGGTTGCTGGCCGCATGAAGACTTCGTCTTCTCCAATAGTAGGTTCAGCCATGGCCGAAAGCTCCAAAAACCAAAAAAATATTTTCTTCATAAAAACTTTATTCTAACTCCAAATCAAGTAAAACAGAAGCCAAATTGCACGAAATAAAATGCTTCAACATAAGGAACAACTAGTTTTCTAAAAAAAACTAAGTTTTAATAGATCAAAACTAAAAAAAACTCATGGAACCCATAAAATCCTAAACATAAAACTCAGATCTATAAAAATCTATACATCAAAATCCAAAACTCCAAAAACTAAATACAATCAGCGACTCAAGGAGAACATTTTCCATCAAATATATTTTTTAAAACAACATATATATATAATATGAAAATTCATGACCTCACCATTGAGATATACTTGCCTAAGAGTCCAACGACCTCTTCCTAGCTGGGTCCGGTGCTAGGGTTTGACTAGGGGAGGTACACAGGGTGAGGGAGAAGGGAGAAGGGAGCAAGGAAGAAAGAGATGAAAAATGGAGAAGAAGAAAGAGAGGAGCGAGAGAAAAGCTCATATATATACTAAGAGGAGAGAAAAAATAGTTTAGTCATAGATTCAGTCAAATGAACCGAACCAGGTATCCATTCTACATGTAGATCCTAAACCAGGTTTATGGCAATGCCAATAGGTATTCTACTGGTCTCGGGTAGTCTCTCTCAACAACAGGAAAAGCAATAATTAAAAAAATGACAGGAACCGACATGAGAAATATAGCAGGAATACATTATCAGAAAAAATTAAATTCTATAAATTCAAGAAATACTAAATCTAAAATCAGATGTGACATCTCTACCCTCCTTAGAAAAATTTTGTCCTCAAAAATTTTACCAAGTCTAGTCGAGCTGGAACACACGAGAAAACTCAGAAAATCACAACTCACTAATCAAAGGATTATACTAAGCAATAACTAAAATAGAAAAGATAGCTGCAGAAGTAACTAATGAATAAATATAGAAAAGCAACATACAGGAAAATGGAGGCATATGGATACATATACTCCTGAGTCAGTCGAATAGGAACTCGTCCTCGCTTTCCTATGCTGATTCACATAATGGACAAGAGACAAGCTTGGAGGTAAGTCGGTACCAACGACTATATCGAGGACATGACTCTAATCCAGGACATACCTTTGCAGTCAGGACACATGATAGACATCACGTACCACGAGATACAAAGGCAGAAGAGCAAGGCAAAAACTCACCTTTGCTCAACGAAAGGATTAAAACTACTACCATATTTCGAACGGGTCGGAACACGAGATCGTTTGACAGGAACCCAAGATTAAGACAAGCTAAAAAGAGCTCAAAAATCTTACCCATAATTATAGTGCCTTATGCTAATAACTGCTCTAGGTTGCCAAATATTTCATTAGGCCATCGTCCAGGGGTCGTGGCTCTAACTTGCTGCTGGTTTTGTCTTGCTGGTTGGGCTTGCTGGACTAGCGCATACTGTGCCAGACGTTGCTGCTAGAACTACTGGGTCTGCTTCGGGAGAGGACGTTGGGCTAGTGGTCGAACTGCCAACACTGGTCTTCGCGAGCCTTCAATTGTTGCCCATGGCGGAGCTGGTAACTGTCAGACTGAAGAAGTCTTTGGGTATAGGATCGGGCATGAACCAATCATGTGGTCGGATGCCCCATATCCGATATACTGGCTGTTGGCCCTCCTACACTGATCGTTGGTGTGCCTTGGCTTGCCGCAATGGCTGCACCCTGCTGATACAGACTGCCTGGAAGATTGTACTGAGGTTACTGTAGAGGTTGGAGGTGTTGGCGGCCGAAGAGTTCTGACTGCTGGTGCTGGAGGTGATGACTGAATATTGACGCCTCTCATGGATGAGTGCGACCTCTTCTGGCCTCCGGTCCGTGCTACTAATCTCTGGTCGGCAAGTTCTTGGGACCTAGATGCCCTGAGTACTGCATCGTAGGTGGTATAATTATGATCCACCGTAAACTGCTGAAGCTCTATATGTAACCATTTCTCAAATCTCTTGGCTCGGTCTTCCTCAGAAGCTACCATATGAGGAGCAAATCGGCTAAGTCGGCAAAACACGGCCGCATACTGATCGACCGATCTTCTGTTCTGGCGGAGGTTGATGAACTGCTGCTAGAGCTAAAACTTGGCGGTTGTGTGAAAATACTTCTCCTGAAAGTGCTCCTTGAACCTCTGCCAGTCAATTAGCTTCGGAAGTTCCATTTCTTGTGCTGTCCACCAATCTCGGGAAAGATCTAATAGTTGTAACTTTACGACTGCTACCTTCTCATCGTCTGGGGTCTTGGTTGCATCTAGGATGGCCTCAAAGTCCTGGAGCCAAGAATCTGCTGAAACTGCATCTTCTATCCGAGAACCTTGGTTGGGCGCATGCGTCTAACATTGGTCGCCGCGTTGTGAGTATAATGCCCACTGCTCTCGAGTGCTACTCTAACTCTCTGGCAAAGAGTAGTGTTGGTCTGTTCTTGTCCTTGCTGAAACTGTTGGCAGAGTTGGACCACTTGTTGCTGAAGCTGGAGCTGCTGTTGTTGTTGTTGTTGTTGTTGTTGCTGCTGTTATTGCTGTTGTACCATCATCATAGCTTGGATCATCTCTAACATAGCATGCGAGCATGCCTTCCCTGGTTGTACTGGTCGAATTGGTGGTATTGTCTGGGCTGGCTGGGCCGGTATGAATGACAGAGCGGGCTGAACCGGTCATTCCGGCAAGACTGGGGGAGCTAATTGTGCTGGTCGGGCATGCATGACTTGCGGACCCGGCTGATGAAAATCTACTGAAGCTTGCCCTTGGTTCAATATTAGAATCTGGCCCTGGCCTACTAGATCTGTTGGAGTTATCGGTTCAATGGAACCCTCGGAAGAAGGAGCAGGTGGGAGTGTCCCTGAAGGATAAGGACACAAGGATATCAACAAGTGACGAGAATGAAACAATCATGTCAAGCAAGTTTGAAGTTCAAGGAAAGCAAGTGGTGCGTGTTGCAAGTGGAGTTCAATCGAAGATTATAGAGAATTGAGATTCTAACAAGATGAGTCCTCCCACAAGTCTGAAAACAGACCTGCATGGGCCACCAAGAAAATCTTGTCACGCTCCGCTCCTAGAATACTGGGTAAAACGGGGACTGACATGGCCAACCGCACCTTGCAGAATACCGAAGTAAGCCACAATGTGTTACGATTGTCTATAAGACAGATGAGTGAACTCTAGCATGTTGTGACGTCAGTCCTAAGGCCGATAAATTGTATTATCTTAATTCATCAACACAAGTACCAGAGTATATCATACATGAAAGTAAAGAGGCATCCCAAATTACATGTCATATGTGATCATGAAGCTAGTGAATACAAACTGCTGCACTAGCAGAGTATAATAATACATGATCAAATATACCAGCCATGGTCTAATATATACATCATGTTGATCATAGTCTCAAAAAATATAAGAAGCTAACTCAGCCGCTTGTTAAATAACACAAAATAAAGTAATCAAGACGAGAGAGGGAAGAAGAAAACCCACTCGCGAGCTTCGGCCACAGTCCTACGAGTGCGAGCCATCTTGTTGAAAGTGCGATGGATCCTGGGTCTCTTCGGGGTAACCTGGCTATGCAAAGCCAGTAGGGTCAGAACCCCAAGCAACAAGTACCACAAAGGAGCTTGAGGTGATAGACCAAACACATCACAACATAAAGATAGCTCCAGAATACTTTGTATAATGTATAGTCATGCATCCAACAAGATGGATGCATAATGTCAGTATGCGACAAGGAGTTAAGGCAGCATAACCCTCTCGGGCCGCATAACACTCTCTGCCGCATAGGTCGTTGACCACATGAAGACTTTGTCTTCTCCAACAGTAGGTTCGGCCATGGCCGAAAGCTCCAAAAATTAAAAAATTGTTTTCTTCATAAAAACTTTATTTTAACTCTAAATCAAGTGAAACAAAAGCCAAATTGAATGAAATAAAATATCTAACATAAGGAACAACTAATTTTTGAAAACACTAAGTTTTAATAGATCCAAACTAAGAAAAACTCATGGAACCCATAAAAATCCTAAACTTAAAACTCAGATATACAAAAATCTATACATCAAAATCCAAAACTCTAAGAAGTAAATACAATCAGCAACTCAAGGAGAACAATTTTCATTAATTTTTTTTTAAAACAACATATATATAAAAAATCCAAAAAATTATGGCTTCACCATTGAGCAAGATGTACTTGCCTAAGAGTCCAACGGCATCTTTCTAGCTGGGTCCGTTATTAGGGTTCAGCTAGGGGAGGTGCACGGGGTGAGAAAGATGGGAGCAAGGAAGAAGTAGATAAAAAATGGAGAAGAAGAAAGAGAGGAGAGAGATAGAAAAGCTCATATATATACTAAGAGGAGAGAAAAAAATAGTTTAGTCATGGGTTCGGTCAAATGAACCAAACTAGGTATCCATTCTACATGCAGATCCTAAAATGGGTCTATGTCAATGCCAATAGAATACCTGGTCTCAGGTAGTCTCTCTCAACAACAGAAAAATAATAATTAAAAAAATGACAGGAATTAACATAAGAAATACAGCAGGAATACATTATCAAAAAAATTAAATTCTAGAAGTTCAAGAAATATCAAATCTGAAATCGGGTGTAACAGAAGAACTACTCCCAGTGGCTGATAGCTTCTTCTTTGAGCGGGTTCCCAGGAAAATACCTTCCGCGGGTTTTGCTACCTGTCCTCCTTGGACCCGTCTTCTTGATCTGCTTGCCGAGAGCGACGGACTGGAGGTGCTGGAATTTTGATCTCCCCTTATGGAGGGGGCATTCCGAGCATAATAACATGAGGCGAGGGGCAGCTCCTCTGCCTCTAGTGCTTGTACATATTCTCCGGGTTGCCGCCGGGTGGGTGCCTTTGGGTGCAGGGCTGGAATGTCGACTGCCTGTTTGTGGGTACTGCTACTTTGTTACACAGCAATTGATGATAATATTGGCACAACGATACCCTGGAAGGACACTTCATATGTTATAGTTGATTCTCTCGCTTTGCGCATGTGATTGATCATGTTGTGCAAGTCAAGCGAGGGCTGATTCACCTTTGCACCCTTCTTATGAGCCTGGGTAGACCGAGCACATGGGTGCATAGGTGTTGACTTTGCTTCCTGACTTGGGGTTAGTACAAGAACTTTTTCCAGGTTACTGATGGAAGACTCTTTAGACTGACCCTGTCCAATTGCCACTGCAGGATGGACATGAGTCAGTTTTGTACAACTTTTCATCAGGGACACGTATTACAGTTAGCGGCACCTGCTGACGGTCGATCGAATGAGCAATTACTTGAGCTTGGCGAGCTCGCATAGCCGTAGACTTCTTCGTCCTAGCACGCACCAGTACGTAGTATGAAGAGTCCAAGTTTACATATTCGCCTTTCTCAGCTGGCGCATGGAGTCAGCGCTGCGTGAGATTGGGTCAAAGACAACTTTTGTTGTTGTACTGGCCACATGTGGCCATCTGGATGCGGCTACCGACCAGTGCCGCATAGTCCTTCTTATACTATTTTTTATGTGGCCGTATGGAACGTGTCTTAGCGCTCGAACTCCTGACATCGTAGTATTTTTCTCTGCCAGAGCTCAAGAGTTGAGCACCTTCCTTGTCAGAAGAGGCTGTCGCAAGAAAGGCGTCAGCTCGTGTGGACGCATGATGTGGGTCCCTTACGGCAGGGAGAGAGATAGGGAGCACATGCTCTGCAGTTGGGTGAGACACAATGGCCTTTGTGATCCATGTCTTACGGGTCTTCTTAGCCTTTTCCAGCCTTGGAGAAGCGCCGCCCTCAGAGAGCATTTCCTCAAAGGCTTAATGGTCGAAGTGTACAACCAGCATCCTCTTGGTCGAACCCAGCTTTGATGCGTCAGACTGCGTTATGACATTCTTATCAGAGGAGAAGGAAGTCCCCAGCAGAGTCGCCATCTTGTTTGCCATTGATGTAGGTTTGGGAAACCTTCGTTTAATAACAACAAAAAGAGTATAAAGAAATCCTAGACAGAAAATCTAAGTACAATATTTTTTATCTGGGTAATTTGACGATAAAGATCGAGTACTGTAGCGACTCTTTTACTCTATTGATGGTTTGATAAGGGAATGAAGATGCTCTCTTCTCTCCTGGGCTTATGTGCACGTATGTAGCTCGCTTGGAAAGGTATGGTCTCTGAAGCAGAAAAATTCAGCCATTGAAACGTCCAAGTTGCTCATATTTATAGCCATCAGGCTGATGGGCTATAGGTGCCGCATATGCTTCTGTTTTGTGGCCGCAGGGGGGCTCCTTCAACAGAATACGGTTGCAACTATAGGCGCATGTTATGGGCAGGCTACCAAGTGTACATCCTTAACAAGATGTAGTTGAGTCCAGGTCGAGCTGCCACATGGACGTTTGTTGCGATTTGTTATTGCTGAAGATTTGGGCGATTCTTGTCTTTTATTTTTGTGAGTTGGTCAGCTTGATACGTGGTCTTTATTTAGTTGGAGAGAATCACTTCAGTCACAACAGAAAGATTTTGTCTTAGGGAACCCTGTCATGTTGGACACATGGAGTCTGTGGGGACGCATAGGACATATAGAACATATGGAGTCTGGAACGCATGGGATCAGAGATGCATGGAACGTATGGAGTCTAGAACGCATGGGGCCAGAGACGCATGGAACACATAGAGTCTGGAACACATGGGGCCAGAGGCGCATGGAACGCTTGGGGTCTACGACGCATGTGGCCAGCGACGCATGGAACGCATGGGGTCTGGGACGCATGTGGCCTCATACACATGGCACTGCACGCCTGTCAGGAGTAAAATTTATGCTGATGTAAAGTTTTATCGTTTAGCGTGCTCACGAATTTTGAGGCGTTCAAAATGTCCTTTCTGTCAGAATTCTGTCTCAGACATAATCTTTGTGTCAGACCTTTATGTGGCCAGTATTGGGGCGCCTGGATGCTTGAGGGAGTAGTGGAGCATGGAACTGTTGGCGCATGCGGACACTTGTTTACTTATTGGCACATTGCACTATTGGCGCATGGGAACACTAGTTACTTAGTGGTACATGGCACTGATGGCACACGGGAACACTAGTTATGAAGCGGTCGGCGCATAGTAGTTGCTTTTCTGGGATACATAGTCGTTATGCGACATAATTTCTTCTGAGTCGATCTTGGGGTGCATGTTTGTTGGACAAATGGTTCTAGATTTTTCATGCTTCTTTTGAGCACACTGGTTTTTATATAGGGTTAGTTCGGTAATTAATAATTTTTTTATATTAAATATTTATTCAATAATTTAATTTAACTTTGGAAACCAACCACCATGGTTTTAAAATTTTCAGTGCAACATTAGCCTTTTTGTCATGCCCAGTCCCAAAATACACGAGACCAGGCTACGTGGCAATGGACAGCTAATACGACTCCGTGGGATTACCTAATTTAATGGACCCGACGAAACGTACTACGCTGTCTTAAAATACTAACAAGTTTAATATGCTAACATATAACAGGTAATGTCTAATCTCATCCACAATATAAACAAGAATTACTGGAATAAATACTAGAAAATAAGTACGGAGTCTGAATGTCATAGTACAGTCCAAATATGTCTGATGGGAACAAACCCACTATAATGATGAAATGAGAGTACGAAAGGATAGATAAGAGAGTACGGCTAGAGCATCGGCTAACTAGATAAGGATGCTCCAACCCTAGGTGGAAGGCTTGCCAGTGATCAAGGGAACTCCGATGGTAGTACCTCAAGCTCCTCATTGGACGCGTACCATGTCTCCTATCCGGGCCTGTACACGGTAGGATAGTATGCCTCATCCAAATCTGGAAGGGAACCAGGTCCTCAGAGGGACGTAACTGTAACGCCCCGCAACCGCTCGGAGCGTTACGCTGAGTCGGATTGAATGAAACAAATGCTGGTTCCATTTGATTTGTTAGATTTTGGGAAAAAGTATTGATTGAGTTATTTCATGTGCAGATGGCTAGCGGGTTCGATGGAAATCAGGTGTTTGTTCAGAGCAATACTGAGATAGCTGAGTTGGAATGATAATGCCATCTTCCTTAGTCTGATCGGTCGGATGATTTGTAGAGCACGACCTGCTCGCACGGTCATACCAGTTGAGTAGATTGCGCTTGCATCGGACCACGGGCTCAAGGGATTGGCCGTATCGGCAGGACAGGATGCTTAACGGGATCAAACATTGTGAGTGGGCTCTTTCCCTTCTCCTCTACTCCTTCATGCCTAATAATATGGAAATACATAAAAGGCTTGAAACACTTGGGCTGAAATATTGGGAATCACTACACTGAGGCGTGCATAGAGTGTACGCCATTGGCTTGGTAGGATTGTGGCTTGATTTGGTTTGTGCGTTGGATAGTTGGAGCTAGAGTTGGAATACTACATTTGAGGCAGTTGGTTGAATACTTGGGATTATGCTTGGACAGCTGGAATGATGCATTGAGTCATTGGGAACATTGGGATTTGGGCGAGCGAGCGTGCATCCGTGCACGGGTATCACTTGGTCGCTTTGTCTTACAAAGCGAGCAGTTGTGGTTCGAAACTGAACAACTGCATCGGCGAGGGTGTTGTGCCGCTTGATGGGGCATCGTGCCACGAATGGGGCATTGTTCCACTGAAACGACATTGTGCCATGGGTTAGCTTTGAGCATGGGTGTTGCACCATTGGAAATACTGTGTTGAGAAGAGGCATTGTGTCTATGGGAATAACTTGTGAATGGTGCCTTGGGCTATATGTTGGAAGAATGGTTATGGATGTGTTGGTTGGATTATTGGTGGAACGAGTCTAGGATCGCTTGGTGGGGCGAGAATGTTCGATCCTCTCGTCATACCTACTTGGTGTCTGCATGTCACGGACAACCTGTATTACACAGGGTTTGGTCTCCTCGAACGGGTACTCCGGGGCACCGGGACCGTTCGGCCATGAAGGAGACAATTTGGGTAACGCGTCTTGGGCGCGGTGCCAGCGGTTGGAATCAATCCAGGTGGGTTAGCTACTTAGCGCTGTTTCGAGGAGAACCGCATTTGATCAGTCCGATCAAAGTCCTTTATGGCTTGGCCAGTGACTTCATATAGTATAGTGTTGGCTTGCTTTTCTTTTGTTGGTTTGGCTTTCGTGTAGGCGCGGCCACCTTGCCTCGGCAAGAGTGTGCACTGTGAGATTTGGATTGTAAGTGTTGGTTGAGGATGGATATTGAGGCTTGGTTGATGGTTCGACATGTTATCGTATTGCTTGGACTTGAGCAGGACGGTTTGCATACTAGTTTCCCTCGAGTTGCTTATATATTTGCTTGTCGTTTGGTTTGAGTTGAGTGCTTGCATGCTTAAACTGCTTTACAGCTTTCCTTAACATGTCATCCCTATGCCATGAAATGAATATAGGATTCAACTAGAAAGATCACCATATAACTGTTTGCATTCACTATTTTTTACTTAGTGTCGGCTTAGGTGAGTGGGTTACCCCGCTCACCAGTACGGTTGTGTACTGACCCACGTTTGTGGGCATTATTTCAGGTACGCAGGCGTAGTGGCGCTGCTTGGATATACGGGACATGATGTATGAACTGTAAGTACCTTTGTGGGCTAGAGAAAAGAGCAAGAGTATTTCATCGCCTTCGTGGCATCGCCTTCGTGGCCTTGTCTTCGATGAGGCATTTCATTTGACCCTATCGTGAGCTTCACTGCGTATTACTCTGATTGTGTGCTTGGTACACAATACTTGACTTCCGCTGCAACTTGGTTGTTTCAATGATAACATTTGGTGTTTGACAACATTGCCTTGTACGAGCGCAACTCCAGGCTCGTACGGCATCACGTCTCGATGAGAACGATGGTCCTGCGGGAGAGCTGTAAACGTGGTGATTCACGTTCAGCGGGGACTATCGAGCTTGCGGGAGATTGGGGCATGACAAATTGGTATCAGAGCGCCTGGTTTATTTTCTCGGACTTGGTCCTTCGCTTCATCACAAACTCTAAATAGCTTCCGTGTGTCATCTAGCTCTTGACTCTACTCAGTGCCGCATTGGATGTTTCATGCAATGAGTCTATTTATTGCTGGTTGTGGCTGCATTTTATTCTTGGTTGTGTTGCCTTGGTTGGTTTTCGTAGGATCGCTTAGCCTCGTTAGGCGTTGTTGCATTCGTGCAGCAAGTTGGGTGGCGTTGTTGCATTTGTGCAACAAGTTGAGAGCTTTCGTTGGGTTGGCTTGGCTTGTCGTTCAGGGAGTTTCTGATTACATCAGTGGATCAGTTGGTTGGCATACGAGATTGGTTATGCGACATGTTGTGAGTAGAAGCATTTGATGAGAATGGATCGTTGCACGAGTTGCTCGTGTAGCGACTGTGTTTGATAGAAGTTAGAATTTTGGCTGTGGCGCATCGGTTGGGCAGGTTTGAGTTTGGCTTGGGAATATCAAGATAGTTTGCACGAGTTGCTCGTACGACAAAGGTGTGAGACAGTTGGGTATTGGGTTGGATCACTTGGAAGAGAGATCGTTGCACGAGTTGCTCGTATTGCGAATGTATCAGACGGTTTGAGAATAGCTGCAAGCATTGAGAATGGAACATAGCACGAGTTGCATAATAAGATTGATGGAAATATTTGGATAACTCAAGCATTGCCTGAGTTTTGTGTCAGACTTGAGTTGGGAAATGCATGATCACACATTTTGGAGGGTTCGAACGGATCTTGGATCCAGTGCAAGGAAATCGTAATGCGAGTAGCGACTTGATTCGGAGTGGTATATGGGATACCACATATTGAGCAAGGAATTGAAATATTTTGGTTGGACATCAATGGAAATTGCCTGAACGAACTCGAGTAACAGAAATATAAGTTGGTTGGTGTAAGTCGATTGTGTTGGAAAGAATGATAATGGAGCAAGCGAATATTGAGTTGAGCATATAGAGAACGGACTAGTGCAAATGGAAGTATCATTGAGCATAAGAGATGGACGAGATCGGAATGAACAGTTGGGATACGCTTGAGCGAAGTGATGGGTGAATCGAAGGATAGCGAGCACGGACTACGATTTTGGGCAACACATTTGAGATGTTGGTTGAGCAATGAAACACGATCTTGGTTTGGAGGGAAAATGCGATGGACTTGAACGGTCTGGAAGGATTTTGGATATTGCTGCTCGAGAAGTTGACTCAGGTTTAGCGAAAGTAGAATTTTGGGCAATCTAGTGCAACAATGGTAGACAGATTCTCCGGAAGACGTGGACGGATTGAGGCAACAACTAAAGGCAAGAATTTGTGGCGGACAGACTTTTGAAGATAGCTAAACTTGGAAGCAACGTCGGAGCAAATCACTATGCGGTTTGAGCAAGTTGGACGTGCATTGTAGAATGTGGCAAGGGGATAAGAATTGGAGCAAGTCTTGAGTTTCAGAAATTATTGCAGTGGTAGTGCGAGAAGACGAACATGGCAGTTCGGAAAATTTGATGGATTCAGGGCATAACGGCGGATTGATGGAAGACGGTTTCAAACGAGCACAGTTCTCGAATTGTGGCTCGGATAGATAGCAAGACTCTAGGTGGTTAAGCGGCATTGGTTGACAGATCAGCAGAGGTAGTGCATGAGTTCTCTGATTCGAAAGTTTGCTCGGATGGAATGGTTGGATTTTGATTCGGATTTGCAGATGAGATATAGCATGGTTCATAGTAACTGTCCATCGTGATGATTATAATTATCGAGCGTAGCTTCGGGACAGCTGACCCTAGTGACTTGCCCGCAGATCAGAGATTGAATATGGTTGACCCATAGAAAGACCCTTGAGGCGGCGTATTTGGGAATGCGTCGAGGGCAGATGTGTGTTGGATATTTGGCTTATTGACTGAGAGTTGGATTTGAGAGATCCTTGGGATAGCCTTCAGCTGAAGATGCAGCCGGAAGATCGAAGCGATTGTGGGATTGGCCTAAGTCAACTGATGAGATTCAGAGTCACAGATTTTTGTAGATGGCATCGCCTCTAACTCATCGTGCTCTGGAAGGGAATAGCATTTATATGAATGGACGACTGTGGCGGCTCGTTCAAATCAAATCTTTGCGAATACTGGAAGGGACAGATGTGCCTCAGATTTACAAGATGCATCGGAACTTAGTCTGGGAAGCGTGCTCATTCGGAAGGCGAAGGTGATATTCTATGCTTCGAGGCAGTGGAAGCAGCACGAAGAACTATTCCATGCGCAACCTAGGAATTGTGGCGAGTGTGTCCACATTGAAATCGTGGCAACATTATCCCTTTGGCGTGGCGGCGAGATCTTCGTGGATCACACGAACCTTAATATAGATGTTCACCTAGCGAGGTATTGAGATTTGATGGAAGAGATGTTTGGTTGAGCTGATCTAACCAAAGTTTGATATTTGGGTAAGTCGCCTAGCTGGGGTAGTATCAGTTGAGTTGATCGTTCGGTGCATGAGATATATTTGGAGATGTTGCTAGTGCGGATTCGGATTGAGTTGGAACAAGAACTGATTGAGTCGGTGAAAAATTATCATATTGAGAATAGTGCTCAAGCGAACATGTTGGAATGGAAATCAGGATTGGTTCGATTTGGGAGTGAAGCTAATGGATGCCTCGGACATAAAGATACCCTTGTAACTTGTTCAAATTTGCTATCGCAAAGCTCGGCTGAAATACATATTTTAGGGACGCCTTAAATATGTGTATCGATCCAAAACTAAGCGATACGAAGAATTCGTATTGAGCTGCAAGGAGGATGTGGGAATATAGAATTTGTACGAGCATTCAGCAGTGCGAGATGTTGAGTTAGAATCGTGAATATGTGAGTTGCATAGAGCAGATCCATGGAATTGGATAGTGGCATGTGATAGGAATGAGTACCAGCACGGTTCGTGGACGAACCTGATTCTAAGTGGTATATTATGTAACGCCCCGCAACCGCTCGGAGCGTTACGCTGAGTTGGATTGAATGAAACAAATGCTGGTTCCATTTGATTTGTTAGATTTTGGGAAAAAGTATTGATTGAGTTGTTTCATATGCAGATGGCTAGCCGGTTCGATGGAAATCAGGTGTTTGTTCAGAGCAATACTGAGATAGCTGAGTTGGAATGATAATGCCATCTTCCTTAGTCTGATTGGTCGAATGATTTGTAGAGCACGGCCTGCTCGCACGGTCATACCAGTTGAGTAGATTGCGCTTGCATCGGACCACGGGCTCAAGGGATTGGCCGTATCGGCAGGACAGGATGCTTAACGGGATCAAACATTGTGAGTGGGCTCTTTCCCTTCTCCTCTACTCCTTCATGCCTAATAATATGGAAACACGTAAAAGGCTTGAAACACTTGAGCTGAAACATTGGGAATCACTACACTGAGGCGTGCGTAGAGTGTACGCCATTGGCTTGGTAGGATTGTGGCTTGATTTGGTTTGTGCATTGGATAGTTGGAGCTAGAGTTGGAATACTACATTTGAGGCAGTTGGTTGAATACTTGGGATTATGCTTGGACAGCTGGAATGATGCATTGAGTCATTGGGAACATTGGGATTTGGGCGAGCGAGCGTGCATCCGTGCACGGGTATCACTTGGTCGCTTTGTCTTACAAAGCGAGCAGTTATGGTTCGAAACCGAACAACTGCATCGGCGAGGGTATTGTGCCACTTGATGGGGCATCGTGCCACGAATGGGGCATTATTCCACTGAAACAGCATTGTGCCATGGGTTAGCTTTGAGCATGGGTGTTGCACCATTGGAAATACTGTATTGAGAAGAGGCATTGTGCCTATGGGAATAACTTGTGAATGGTGCCTTGGGCTATATGTTGGAAGAATGGTTATGGATGTGTTGGTTGGATTATTGGTGGAACGAGTCTAGGATCGCTTGGTGGGGCGAGAATGTTCGATCCTCTCGTCATACCTATTTGGTGTCTGCATGTCACGGATAACCTGTATTGCACAGGGTTTGGTCTCCTCGAACGGGTACTCCGGGGCACCGGGACCGTTCGGCCATGGAGGAGACAATTTGGGTAACGCGTCTTGGGCGCGGTGCCAGCGGTTGGAATCGATCCAGGTGGGTTAGCTACTTAGCGCTGTTTCGAGGAGAACCGCATTTGATCAGTCCGATCAAAGTCCTTTATGGCTTGGCCTGTGACTTCATATAGTATAGTGTTGGCTTGCTTTTCTTTTGTTGGTTTGGCTTTCGTGTAGGCGCGGGCACCTTGCCTCGGCAATAGTGTGCACTGTGAGATTTGGATTGTAAGTGTTGGTTGAGGATGGATATTGAGGCTTGGTTGATGGTTCGACATGTTATCGTGTTGCTTGGACTTGAGCAGGACGGTTTGCATGCTAGTTTCCCTCGAGTTGCTGATATATTTGCTTGTCGTTTGGTTTGAGTTGAGTGCTTGCATGCTTAAACTGCTTTACAGCTTTCCTTAACATGTCATCCCTATGCCATGAAATGAATATAGGATTCAACTAGAAAGATCACCATATAACTGTTTGTATTCACTATTTTTTACTTAGTGTCGGCTTAGGCGAGTGGGTTACCCCGCTCACCAGTACGGTTGTGTACTGACCCACGTTTGTGGGCATTATTTCAGGTACGCAGGCGTAGTGGCGCTGCTTGGATATACGGGACATGATGTATGAACTGTAAGTACCTTTGTGGGCTAGAGAAAAGAGCAAGAGTATTTCATCGCCTTCGTGGCATCGCCTTCGTGGCCTTGTCTTCGATGAGGCATTTTATTTGACCCTATCGTGAGCTTCACTGCGTATTACTCTGATTGTGTGCTTGGTACACAATACTTGACTTCCGCTGCAACTTGGTTGTTTCAATGATAACATTTGGTGTTTGACAACATCGCCTTGTACGAGCGCAACTCCAGGCTCGTACGGCATCACGTCTCGATGAGAACGATGGTCCTGCGGGAGAGCTGTAAACGTGGTGATTCACGTTCAGCGGGGACTATCGAGCTTGCGGGAGATTGGGGCGTGACAGTAACAAGATATAAAAATACATGCCAAAAATAAATACTGAATAAATAAAGGGGGGTGTGCTAACCATCTAAGTGAATGCAATGTGAGGACAACCTTGGTACGTATGGGTAGGTGTAGGCATAACGTCCAACACTCCAAAGAGCGTGGTATCTGTATATGTAACGTCCATCGTTCCGAAGAACGAGGTATCTGCAAATATATACGTCCATATCGCTCAGAAGAACGCGGTATCTGAATAAAGGAAGTCATTGGATCCGTGGCTCCTCTGGATACTACGAACTCCAATATGGGTATCCCATACACCTACTAGTTGTCCTCCCTGCCTAATACAAGTATACAAGTCGAATACACGATGTGCATACCACATAACTATATGCCAGGTCTCAATTAATTAGATATTCCTGATTATGCACTAAACTGTGATGCATGTCACATGCACCGATAGCTAGTCGGGTACGCGAACCCGCATCTCCACATGAGTTTGTCATCGTAATGTGTATAAAAGTGTCAGGGTCTAGAAAGATATCAAAATATCCTCACAATAGTAGGTGAGTCTGCTAGTGACTAAGTCAATACACTACACATCGACGCATTCGTCGACTGCACCCGAGTCATTCTCGGACGCACACAGTTATATGTAATATTGCAATAATATATCATTGAATATTTAATAATTTAAATTAAATAGTAAATAAGGCAAGGTATACTTGCCTGGATCCTCAAGCTGCGAGTACCAAAATCCTGCTCCTGAAGTCTCGCCTGAACGGTCCAGCAACCATATATATATAATAATAATAATAATATAATCATCAGTCATTACACTAGTACTCACAAGAGACACAACTACGCTGTACTTAGAAGCTGACGCAAGAGGGTCACAACTGGTCAATTAGCAGGGTCGAGCGTGCACGCAGCTAAAATGCACAAGTGTCATGTCCTCAAATACCATGCACAGCAAGACAACGAGTTACCAAAATACGTTACAATACCGATTAACATATAACACAAAACACAAGTCCTAGCTAACAGGATAATGTGCACAATGTCAATTTTAGTCTAAACACCTAGGTCAACACAAGTATACCATATTAAATAACCATATTTTTTCTATGAGGTATTCACTAACACTAATACTATTCTAAAACATGTACACATATACACATTACACTAGGGTTCACAACTACACATGGGTCCATGCAATAATACATGAAGAAAGAGAAGGGCAACGCAAAGCTAGTCGTGATCGTGGCCGGGGGGTGTGTGATGTCCACGGCTCAGGGTCGGCCTGTCTCCGGCCGTGGAGGTAGTGCTCCGGCCAACACTGTAGCAGCAGCAACACTGGCAGCAGCTCGCAGCTATGGCAGCAGTTGCGGCTTGGTGGCGGTGGCGAGTTGCTGGTGGTGGCAGGATAATCGTAGGATGATGGTGGCTAAGGTGGTGGTGGTTACCGGTGATGGTCAGGGCGGTGATGATGGTGTTGGTAATGGTGATGAAGGTGAGCTGGTGACGACGGTGATGGGGGTGGTGGAGATGGCTGCAGTGGCAGAGTGATCGGAGGAGGTATTCGGGATGATGGTGAGGTGGTGACGATGGTGATGGAAGTGGTGGAGATGGGCGGAGGAGGCGGTGGTCGTGGGGACTGTGGCGGCGGGGTAGTGATGTCGGGATGGTCGGAGGAGGCGGTAGGGAAGTCAGGGAAGAAGGATGGGTCGGGGAAGACTGTTGTGGCGGAGGCGGTTGCTGGTGGCGGCGGGTTGGTCGAGGTAGAGAGAGGCTGATGGTGGCGGGGTGATGTCCGGGGTATGAGATGGCCAGAGTAGGAGAGGAAGGTGGCGGAATGAAGAAGAAGGAGGTATAGTTTTTAGGGTTCGGTTTGGAGTGAGGGTGATGGCTGTGGTTTATTTGGAGAGAGAAAGTAGGTGTTTATGTAGGAGAGAGAGAGAGGGAGGGGATTGCCTTGGGATTAGGGCCGGCTACAAGCTTCCTAGGGATGGGGGAAGGTTCTACATGAAATAATGGTTGGCTAGGATGATGTAGGTTTTGAATGAAGAGCTAGGATGATGTCGAAGAAAAAAGTTGTAAGTAGTACACCCAAATTAGAGGGAAAAATAAGGTAGACCGGTCAACAATGAAGGGGGTTTCTTCATGGCTTGGCTCCAATGGGAAGTGGACACCTTATTGCTTTTTTTCACAAAAGTCCCTAACAATTGGGATATTGCACAAACAAAAGGGGGTTTGGGATTGGATGAGAAAAAATACCATGTTTGGTGTGATATAGTGGGTTAAAAGGGTGTGTGGTGTTTGGTATGAACCTTGAGGGTGTGAGTGGGGGTTTGGGTTGGTGTTGGGTCTAATTTTGGGTTAGGTTGGGTCCTTACACCATTTTAATTAAAATTAGTGTAAGTGGTGTTCTTTAATTAATTGGAAGTGCATAGGGTTAAAATTGAGTGGGACATAAGTGTCATGGATATAGTAGACTCAGAATAGAATATTGTTATAAATTGAGTTGCAGAAAATGGGTCGAGATTGTGTCTCCAATTTCGATTGGAACGGACAAAGATACAAAGTTGGATTTATTTGGATTTAAAAATAAATATTTGTAACGAATATTGTGCGACTAAAATGAAGCACAAGAGTGGGTATTTATGAGTTACACAAAGGTCAGAATGGAAGGCTGTCACATCTAGGAAAATTGTGTAAAATTCGTTTGAAGGCAAATGCTAGTGTAGTGCTCCAAATATCGAAACAATGGTAAGGTGTACAAAGTGATATGAATATTGCACAATAATCTAAAATACTATGTTCTAATTCTAATTGGCTCCAAACTAACCCTAGTCTCTCTATCTAAGTCAGGTAGACCTAAATTTGATCGAGGGGATTTACAATCTACCCTCCTTAGAGCATTTCATTCTCGAAATTAAAACATACATATGGTAAAAACTATTGACTGAAATTAAATGCTACTACATACCTAAGCCTTCGAAGAGATGGGAAAAAGGCTGCCGAATATCATCCTCTCGTTCCTAGGTCGACTCGCCTGGTGTATGATGCCTCCATGCGACTCGAACTAGAGGGGTAGTCTAACCTCGAAATACCTTCTCGCTTCTGTCCAGAATCTCCATAGGCTCCTCCTGATATGACAAACTTGGCCCAACAGTGATCTCCGAGTAGTCAAGCACATGACTCGAATCTGGCATGTACCTCCTTAGCTGAGATACATGGAAGACGTCATGAACTCCTTATAATGTTTGTGGTAATGCTAATCTGTAAGCAACCTCTCCGATGCGCTCCAACACATCGAATGGTCCGATGTACCTCAGACTCAGCTTTCCTCTGCCTCCAAACTTGATGGTCCCTCGGGTAGGCGAGATTTTTAGAAACACATGATCTCCAACCTAAAACTCTAGGGGTCGTCGATGCACATTTGTACAATGCTTCTGTATGTCCTGTACTGCTCGCAGGTGCCCTTGGATCTTCTTTACTTTCTCCACTGTACGAACAACCAACTATGGTCCAAGTATCTGCCTCTCACCTACATCACTCCAATATACTGGGGAACGACACTTCCTGCCATATAACGCCTCATAGGGAGCCATCTGAATGCTCGCTTGATAGCTATTATTATAGAAAAATTTGACCAAATGTAAATGGTCCTCCCGTGATCCACTGAAATTAAGCATGCACGCTCTCAACATGTCCTCCAGCGTCTGAATGGTGCACTTGGACTGGCCATATGTCTGCGGGTGATACGATATACTAAACTTCAGGGGGGTACCGAGACTCTCTTGCATACTCCTCCAAAAGTAATATATGAACCTCGTATCCCTATCAGACACTATACTGACTGGCACCCCATGCAGTCGCACGATCTCTCTCATATACATATCTACTAAGACCTCTGTAGACTGTCCAACTCTGAAGGATAAAAAGTGAGCAGACTTGGTAAGTCAATCTACGATCACCCATACCGCATTACGACCACTAGGACTCCTCGAAAAGCCCGTAACGAAGTCGATAGTGATGTGCTCCCATTTCCACTTAGGTATCAGGAGAGACTGAAGTAAACCTGCAGACCTCTGATGCTCAGCCTTGACCTGCTAACACACCAGGCACTTTGCCACAAAGTGGGCTATCTTTCTCTTCATTTCATGCCACCAGTAGTACTGTCTCAAGTCTCTGTATATCTTTGTGCCTCCTAGATTAATAGAGTATGCTGAACTGTGCGCCTCCGACATCAGCTCCTGACGAAGTTCTCCGTTCAGAATATAGAGATGACCTCCACATCTCAAAGTCCCGTCCTCATGTATGCACAATCCTGTCTGTATCTCGGCCTTTGTCCTTTGTCAAAGCCTCTGAACCTGGCATCTGTTGGCAAGGCAGCCTTGATCCTCTCAACCAATGTCGATTGCACCTGAAAACTTGACAACTGGCCGTCTGCTCCGGGCATAATAACCTCTATACCCAACTGCTCCAGATCTCTCAATAGGTGTTGCTGGGTAGTCAGAAAGAATGCCATGGGCCTCCTGCTCAATGCGTTAGCTACCACGTTGGCGTTTCCTGGATGGTACTGTAGCTCAATCTCAAAGTCTGTCATCACCTCGAGCCAACATCTTTGTCTCTGGTTCAGGTCCTTCTGAGTATAGACGTACTTCATGCTTTTATGATCTGTGAATATCTCCACCCGCTCTCCGTATAAGTAGTGCCTCCAAAGCTTCAGGGCAAAGATCACTGCGGCAAGCTCCAAGTCGTGAGTGGGATAGTTCTTCTCATGGGTCCTCAGCTGCTTAGAGGCATAGGCCACAACTTTCCCATGCTGCATCAAGACACATTATAATTCCTTCCCAGATGCATCGCTGTAGATTATAAATCCTCCGAGTCCAGAAGGTATAGTCAAGATAGGTGCCATAGTCAAACACTTCATTAGCTCATCGAACACCGTCTGACACTCCTCTGTCCAAATAAACTCCTTCTCATTGCTGGTCAAGCGGGTCATTGGCTCTGCGATCCTCGTGAAGTTCTTTACGAACCTCCGGTAATATCTGACAAGTCCTAGGAAACTCCTCACCTCCGAGATGTTGGTAGGGGTCAGCCACGTCTCTACTAACAAAATCTTCGCTGGATCTACTGAAATACCATCTCCTGAGATAACGTTTCTGAGGAAAGAGACACGGTCTAGGAGGAACTCACACTTGCTCAACTTGGCGTAGAGCCTCTCACGCCTTAACGTTTCTAACACTAATCTTAAGTGCTCTCCGTCCTCCTCGTGACTTTTTGAATACACCAAGATGTCATCGATGAAGACTGCCACGAACTGGTCCAAATATTGGTGGAAGACTCTGTTCATCAGGTTCATAAATACTGTAGGCGCATTCGTTAGTCCAAAAGGCATCACTAAGAACTCGTAGTGGCCATAATGAGTCCTGAATGCCGTCTTTGGAATATCTTCTCACCGCACCTTTACCTGATGATACCCTAATCTCAAGTTGATCTTCATGAACACCACTGCTCCTATCAGCTGGTCGAACAAATCATCAATATGCGATAGGGGATACTTGTTCTTGATAGTCAAAGCATTAAGGGCTCTGTAATCAATACACATAAGGAATGTCCCATCCTTCTTTGGTACAAACAACACCGGTGCTCCCTAGGGTAATGTACTAGGATGGATAAATCCCTTGCCCTACAACTCCTCTAACTGTAGCTTTAGCTCATCCAGTTCCCTCTTCGCCAACCGATACACATTTGAAGATACCGACGCTGCCCTGGGTACCAACTCAATAGTGAACTCTACCTCTCTATCTGGTGGTAGGCCTGACAACTCCTCCGGGAAAACATCCTCGAACTCTGCAACTATCGGTGCGAGTGTCGTCTCTATAGCCATGTAAGCTCCAGCTGTCTGCCCTACTCCTTGCTCGATGGTGCCCCGCATGTACTCGAACTTCAGGTGATCTGGCGGTCTAAAAATGATGCTACCCCTCTGGCAATCCAGTATAGCATTGTACTGGCTCAACCAGTCCATGCCTAGCACAACGTCGAAGTTTGGTATCGAAAATACCAAAAATTGTGCTCTCATCTCCCGACCATACACGACTGCCGAGCACGTTCTAATAGTGCTGGTAATCGGTACGATGCCTCCTCCAGTAAGAATCTTCCAACTCTTAGGTAAGGGGGAAGTAGATACTCTATGCATAGCTATGAAACTACTAGATATGAAAGATAGTATCGCACCAGAATCAAATAATGCAGTTGTAGGCAATGATGCAACTAAAATGGTACCTGTGATAGCTTTCCCTTCTGATTCCTCCTCAATCGCTGCTAGTGCAGAGGCATGCCCGTGCCTCTGCCCTCCGGCCTGTTGTCTGGCTCGATCAAACTGTTCCTCCTGTGGGGCCAAGGGTGGTCCTCTCTAAAATCCTTTGGGTGCTGGTGGACGTTGACCTCCTGTCGGGGGTAGTATCCTCAGGACTGGTGCTGTTGGCCTCTGTCCTGTCTGTGATGCTGCATCCCTGCGCTGTGGGCAATCTCTGGCAAGGTGTTGACTCGCTCCACAGATCATGTATAATCCAAGCTTCTTCCGGCAATCTCTGATAATATGTACCTTCTTGCCATAATGGTGACAAGTTGGAAGCTCCTTGTGCTGGTATGGTACTATCCTCTGCTGTGTCTGCGCTCCCGGACTACATCGGTCCTCCTGCTCCGGGTTGAGCTTTGGCTGGTACGGTCATGCTGGAATGCCTTGATCCTCTGCCAATAGCCTTCTGGATCCTAGCCACTGATAGAACCTCCTCGTAAAAGATCCTCGCCTGGGTGGTAGTGTACCTCTGCAGCTCAAAAGTCAGGTCGTGATGGAATCTCCTGGCCTTCTCCAGGTCATTGGGTATCAAGGCGGCACTAAATCTGCTAAGTCGACTAAACTCTGCATCATACGCGTCTACGGTCATACTCCCTTGCTTCAGGTGCAGGAACTGGGAGTATAATGCATTTCTGACCGTAGTCGAAAAATACTTCACATTGAAGTACTCTAAAAACTGCTCCCATGTCTGCTTCTTGTCGACGCTGCGCTCTATGGAGTCCTACCAGTGATAGGCATTGCCTTTCAGTTGAGCCCTCACCGCGGTCATCCAAAGGTCCGGATGTAGCTGAGAAGCCTCGAGCAGCATCTTTGTGTTGGCGACCCAATCTGAGATCTCCTCTACGGTCTCGCTGCCCAAAAAGGTATCCAGGCCCATCTGATGAAACCCTCGAACAGTACCAGCTAGCTGAACAGGTATAGGTGCTGGTGTTGGAGCATGTGCCCTCTCCAAAACTGCCATCAAGCTTTGTCTCAAAGTCTTGGTCTGATGCCACTGCGCCTGCATCATGGCCTGGAAGAACTGGAATATCTGTGGCTGTCCCTCTGGATGTGGCATATGAGGTGGAAAGCGTGGAGGTGGTGGCAGTGGGACCTCTGGCTGCGTTGTAGGTGTCTCCTCAGATGTCGGCCTCTTGGGCTGCGGCATCAGCGTAGCCCTCGAAGTCTGGCCCTCGAGGTGTTGCGTCAGGATAGTCTGAGAAGTCTGGCCCTCGTGCTGCTGCGTTGGGTCATCTTGAGAAGTCTGGTGCCAATGTATCAGCGAGGCCTATGGGATCACCGGGGCCTGGGGTAGTGGCTGCTCTTCGGGTGGTCCCTGGGATGTATCCTCCCTCTGTGCGGTGGCGAATGGCACTATGGCACCGTATGCCTCACGTCCGCTGCGCAAGTTTATCTCTCTGCAAGAGATAGAACTACATTAAAAGAGTAAGAAAATAAGCAAACATGATGCAGATATTCAAATAATTAAATATGAAGGAGGTTCAAAGACGGTAATCAAGGTGGATGAGATCTAGTAATTTCTATCCTATTGCAGGTTCGCTGGGCATGTTACCATACCATAAGAGATAAACAAGACCTGTATGGGCCACCACTAAAACCATGTTATGTCCCAGTCCCAAAATACACGGGACCAGACCACGTGGCAATGGCCAGCTAATACGACTTCGTGGGATTACCCAATTTAATGGACCCGACGAAGCGTACTACGCTGTCCTAAAATACTAACAAGTCTAATATGCTAACATACAGCAGGTAATGTCTAATCTCATCCACAATATAAACAAGAAGTACTAAAATAAATACTAGAAAATAAGTGCAGAGTCTGAATGTCATAGTATAGTACAAATATGTCTGATAGGAACAAACCCACTACAATGGTGAAATAAGAGTACGAAAGGACAAATAAGAGAGTACGGCTAGAACATCGACTAACTAGATAAGGATGCTCCAGCCCTAGGCAGAAGGCCTACCAGTGATCAAGAGAACTCCGATGGTAGCACCTCAAGCTCCTCCTCGGACGCGTACCTCGTCTCCTGCCCGGGCCCGTACACGATAGGATAGTATGCCTCGTCCAAATTTAGAAGAGAACCAGGTCCTCAGAGGGACGTAACAAGATACAAAAATACATGCCAAAAATAAATACTGAATAAATAAAGGGGGGTGTGCTAACCATCTAAGTGAATGCAATGTAAGGACAACCTTGGTACGTATGGGTAGGTGTAGGCATAACGTCCAACACTCCGAAGAGCGTGGTATATGTACATGTAACGTCCATTGTTCCGAAGAATAAGGTATTTGCAAATATATTCGTACGTATCACTCTAAAAAACCCGGTATCTGAATAAAGGAAGTCATTGGATCCGTGGCTCCTCTGGATACTACGAACTCCAATGTGGGTATAAAAGTGTCAGGGTCTAGGAAGATATTAGAATATTCTCACAATAGTAAGTTAGTCTGCTAGTAACTAAGTCAATACATTACACATCGACGCATTCGTCGACTGCACCCGTGTCATTCTCGGACGCACACAGTTATACGTAATATTGCAACAATATATCATTGAATATTTAATAATTTAAATTAAACAGTAAATAAGGCAAGGTATACTTGCCTGGATCCTCAAGCTATGAGTACAAAAATCCTGCTCCTGAAGTCTCGCCTGAACGGTCCAACAACCCTATATATATAATAATAATATAATCATCAGTCATTACGCTAGTACGCACAGGAGACACAACTACGCTATACTTAGAAGCTGACGCAAGGGGGTCACAACTGGTCAATTAGCAGGGTCGAGTGTGCACGCAGCTAAAATGCACAAGTGTCATGTCCTCAAATACCGTGCACAGCAAGACAACGAGTTACCAAAATACGTTACAATTCTGATTAACGTATAACACAAAACACAAGTCCTAGCTAACAGGATAACGTACACAATATCAATTTTAGTCTAAACACCTAGGTCAATACAAGTATACCATATTAAATAACCATATTTTTTCTATGAGGTATTCACTAACACTAATACTATTCTAAAACATTCACACATATACACATTACAATAGGGTTCACAACTACACATGGGTCCATACAATAATACATGAAGAAAGAGAAGGGCAATGCAAATCTAGTCATGATCGTGGCTGGGGGGGTAATATCCGTGGCTCATGGACGGCCTACCTCCGGCGGTGGAGGTGGTGCTCCGGCCAACACTGTAGCAGCAGCAACACTGGCAATAGCTCGCAGCAATGGCAGCAGCTGTGGCTTGGTGGTGGTGGTGGGTTGCTGGTGGTGGCGGGATGGTCGTGGGATGATGGTAGCTAAGGTGGTGGTGGTTACCGATGATGATCGGGGCGGTGATGATGGTGTTGGTGATGGTGATGATGGTGAGATGGTGACGACGATGATGGGAGTGGTGGAGATGGCTGCACTGGCGGAGTGATCAGAGGAGGTATTCAGGATGATGATGATGGTGAGGTGGTGACGATGGTGATGGAAGTGGTGGATATGGGCGGAGAAGGAGGTGGTCGTGGAGACTGTGGTGGCAGGGTAGTGGTGTTGGGATGGTAGAAGGAGGCGGTGGGGAAGTCAGGGAAGAAGGATGGGTCGGGGAAGACTGCTATGGCGGAGGCGGTTGCTGGTGGTGGAGGGTTGGTCGAGGTAGAGAGAGGCTGATGGTGGCGGGGTGATGACCGGGGTGGGAGATGGCCGGAGTAGGAGAGGAAGGTGGCAGGATGAAGAAGAAGGAGGTATAGTTTTTAGGGTTCGGTTTGGAGTGAGGGTGATGGCTGTGGTTTATTTGGAGAGAGAAAGTAGGTATTTATGTAGGAGAGAGAGAAAGAGAGAGAGAGAGAGAGGGAGGGGGGGATGGCCTTGGGATTAGGGCCAGCTACAAGCTTCCTAGGGATGGGGGAAGGTTCTACATGAAATAATGGTTGGCTAGTATGATATAGGTTTTGAATGGAGGGCTAGGATGATGTAGAAAAAAAAAGTTGTATGTAGTACACCCAAATTGGAGGAAAAAATAAGGTGGACCGGTCAATATTGAAGGGGAGTTTCTTCATGGCTTGGCTCCAATGGAAAGTGGACACCTCATTGCCTTTTTGCACAAAATTCCCTAACTATTGGAAAATTGCACAAACAAAGGAGATTTGGGATTGGATAAGGAAAAATACCATGTTTGGTGTGATGTAGTGGATTAAAAGGGTGTGTGGTGTTTAATATGAACCTTGAGGGTGTGAGTGAAGTTTGGGTTGGTGTTGGGTCTATTTTTGGGTTAGGTTGGGTCCTTACACCATTTTAATTAAAATTAGTGTAAGGGGTGTTCTTTAATTAATTGGAAGTACATAGGGTTAAAATTGAGTGGGACATAAGTGTCATGGATATAGTAGACTCAGAATAGAATATTGTTATAAATTAGGTTGCAGAAAATAGGTCAAGGTTGTGTCTCCAATTTCGATTGGAACGGACAAAGATACAAAATTGGATTTATTTGGATTTAAAAATAAATGTTTGTAACGAATATTGTGCGACTAAAATGAAGCACAAGAGTGGATATTTATAAGTTACACAAAGGTCAGAATGGAAGGCTGGCACATCTAGGAAAAGTGTGTGAAATTTGTTTGAAGGCAAATGCTAGTGTAGTGCTCCAAATATCGAAGCAATGGTAAGGTGTACAAAGTGATATGAATATTGTACAATAATCTAAAACACTATGTTCTAATTCTAATTGGCTCCAAACTAACCCTAGCCTCTCTATCTAAGCCAGGTAGACCTAAATTTGATCGAGGGGGTTTACACTTTTTCTTCCAACCAACCTAGCATGCTCAACTTAGATGAGTCAAATTAGGCTCATGCCATGACTGTCACTCACAAATTCGCAATCACATGCCTTATTTTGGTCGCACAACTTTCGCGACACAATTACGAGGAAACGATAATTAATTTACCCTTTTGTCGTGGCGTATAATTTTAACACGCCACCCCAACCCATTGCTTCAAACTAAATCCATAATATGAGCCTAACTGGTACTACTAGGCACATGATACTCGAGTTGCGTTATTTGAACCCCCTGCATGCTTCCAATATAAAATTATTAAGTAGAAAATAGAATTTATGAATTTATTTTACTAATTTAATATTCATTCATATTTGGTAAATATCTTTTGAATTGATATAATTTAGGTGGTAAATTAATTTTTGGAAGAAATATAAATTTTCTAGAATTTTTTTCAAGTACCTAAATATTTTTGGAATTTTTTTACATATAATTATGAATAAAATAAAGTAAAAGAAAAGGAAAAGAAAAGAAAAACTATTTTCTAACTACCCTACCCGCTAACCTAACCCAGACCCGACCCTATAACACCTCTAAAACCCTCACCCGCGAGTTCTTCCCCCCACATTATATATATATATATATATATATATATATATATATATATATATATATATATATATATATATATATATATATATATATATATATATATATATATATATATATATATATATGTGTGTGTGTGTGTGTGTGTGTGTGTGTGTGTGTGTATAAAAAATAACCCTAACCCTAAGAGGACGCCACCTCCACCATCACCCACGCCTCCACCCTCTAGGCCATCACCCACGTCGGACCCCGACCACCCACGGCGACCGCCCCCAGTGAGCACCGCTGCCTGCAGCGTCGTCGCGCGCATAGCAGGCGCACAACAGCAACTGCGCGGCCGACCGCTCATGCACGAGCATAGGCAACTACGGCCCTCCGTTCGTACGGAGTTTTCTCCCTCCTCGCTCGTCCGTTTCTCGTCCTATCTTTACTGATACGCTCATAACTTAACCCCCTAGGATTTTCTTCAAGTGGAACGAATTTAGGTACCCGGGTTTGATTGAAAAATCGACCGAAAGTTGGCCAAAAAACTGTTCAAAAATAGTTCAGAAATTTAGTCCAAGTACCCTGTTCATGTCCAATTTTCTACCAACTCATTAATTATTTTTAAAATATAATTCAAAGAACTTATTCACAATATAACCAAGATTTTTACTGTTCTTTTAGTTTTAATTAGTTTGCTTTAATGGTTAAATTATTCTGATTCCAAAACGACCAAAAAACTTATTTTTAAAATACCAAAAATCTCCGATACGGGGTGCGTCCCACCAAACAAGGCCACGTTGTCGTATGCGGATTGCACCGAATGGTGCATAACATAAACGCGGTTGTGTGGACTTTCGCAAAATTTGATTTGGACGTGTGTGCTCGCCAGAATCAACGCGTATCCACCAAAAAATACTGTATCGGCCTATTCTGACACCTCGCCATAACTTCGTGCGTACTCATCGGTTCGCAATAAAACTTATGCTATTGGATTCATAGCGTTACGCTGGTCCTCTGACCCAAGTTTGGTTTGAATCTGAAAACGTTGATAAAACACCATTTCGTAGGCCCCACGGCTCCACATGATGGGTAATTTCATGATCGGCTCATCGAAATCCAGTTTTGGACATTCCGTTGGATTCGTATTATCGTTTTGGACTCGTAGACACTAAGTTTGATAAATTTGGAGAACTTTGTCTCCGGTACATTTTTCGATGCTAAGTGGGCCACATGTGGACCCCACTTTGACCCAAAATTGTCAATTTTTCTCATGTGTCCAAATTGGACTTATGGGTAGTCAATCCTAGCTATTTTAAGTATTCTTAGAACATTGGTGATATTTATTTAAGCATCCAGAGGTATATGTGCAAATTCCACTTTCCCAGGAGCAGTTGACGGAGTTCAGAACCCAAACAAGTGTACCTTGCCAAACTTGCAGTAGATCCTGTTATATTATCTGCTTGTATTTCTTATATATATATATATATATATATATATATATATATATATATATATATATATATATATATATATATATATATATATATATATATATATATATATTCTTATGATGTGCCTGCTCAACCTAGGACCGTGAGACATTGCTTAGCGTCCGAACAAGATTCAGATGTCGACGTCGTACGCTGGGTCGTGTAACGTCACTTAGAGAGTTGATTCCACGATCCTATTTGTACGTGCTTGCTTTACCAAGTATGCCATACCGTAGGACACTTACACTATTTTATGTGACATAATCTTTCTAATCTTTCTTAAGTTATTCATGGTGATTCTGTATAGGCTTACATGATTCGTGATATGATACTTGTATATTATATGGATATTATTATGACTCGTTGTACTAGCTAGAGGTAATGATCTTGCATATTATGGATATGATACGTGAGGTTACATTGGGTGGGGAGAGACACACATACTATATGCTGATTATGTTATATATATATACTATGTTATTGGAGGTGCTTTAGTCTCTATACCAGAGCTTGGCACATTAATGGCCCTACGAGATACT
This sequence comes from Iris macrosiphon, assembly GCA_036927795.1. Taxonomy (NCBI): domain Eukaryota; kingdom Viridiplantae; phylum Streptophyta; class Magnoliopsida; order Asparagales; family Iridaceae; genus Iris; species Iris macrosiphon. Next base: position 137,338,445 of record JAYESA010000018.1, on the reverse strand, counting down.
ACTTGCTGCTATGGTCGCCCCGACACAGAGCCTGTAGTGGTCTCTGTCTGAGTACTAGTGATGCTCTCATTTGTATTTTACTTAGCTGGTTACATAGCTTGCCCTGAGGATCCATTCTTACTTACTGCATTTTATTTTGGCTTGAGTGTTTATTGTACCTTTCTATGTCCCCTGAGGTCCTGGATCCGGATTATGTCCCCAGGTGTAGACGAGGAGAGCTATCCCGAGGTTTACGGGGTAGGTGCTGATATTTGAGACATACAGGTTGCAGAGGAGGAGGTTATTCCGAAGGACTTCCCTTGAGCACACAGTATTCTCACTATTCATTTATTATGCTTAGCATTCTAGATATTTGATCTTATAGTGACTTTTAGATATTGTACTTGGAGTTATTTTCCTTTCCATTTTGATGACGGGTTATTTCCCGTGATATTATATATATTGCTTTGGTTGGACAGATTATTTTATATTATTGTGACTGGACTTGTCTCTTTGTGATTTTGTTACTTATTGTGGATGAGATTAGATATATAAACTGTGACATGTATCGTAGACCATTGTATTTGTTTTACAGCTTAAGTACACTCTAAAGGGTCCATTAAATTGGGTTTGTCCATTGGAGTTGTGCTGCTAGCCATTGCCACGTGGCTAGTCCCTCGGTATTTTAGGACTGGGACATGACATGGTTTTTATGGTGGCCCATGCAGGTCTACGAATATATTGCTTTAGTTTCAACTAAGGGACCGAGCAAGCCTGCAATTAGGATAAGAATAAATTTATAGGATCTCATCCACATATTGACACATCCTTGACCTCTATATCGAACTCGAACTTAATTTCTTGACTTGTATCATGCTTGATTCATCTGAGTGAACCTCATAGTTTACTTTGTGTGCAGAGTAATAGATCCATGAGCCAGCGATGAGACTCCCGCAGGTACACTACCAGGTATTGTGGTTACCTATGATAATGGGTGACACCATCGACTGGAGATCCCTCCACTCAACAAAGCAATCAAGCAAATCAGCATGCCTCGAGGTTCCGGCAAGATGATATTCCACCACCACCGCAATTCACTCCATCGATACTACCGATGCCAGCTTTTCACTCAGGGCAGCCTATTGAAGGACATCAGCTATTTCAGGTGTTCTATGCAATAATGCAAGCTCAACAACAGGTTCAATAAGAGGCCCAACAATGCCAAGCAGAGAACTTAAGGAACATTGTAGTGACATCGTTGGAGCAGGTGATTCCACCAGCTAGACAGCCATCAACATGATCCATCTTAAATTTTTGCCATCTGAAGCCATGTACATTCTCAAGCAAGGAGGAGCCCACGGAGGTCCATGAGTGGCTCACTAACATCCAACATCAGTTGGAAGCAGCAGAGCTTCCGAGAGAGCGTTGGATGACAGTTGTCAGGATGCAGCTGACCGACAATGCATATCATTGGTGGCTCACTGTAGATAAATGACTTGGACCAGACCAAGTTACTTGGGAGGAGTTCTCTAGACTCTTCTAGGAGATGTACATTCCATCTATTGCCTCACTCAGGGCAATATGATGGTGGAAGAGTATAATACGGAGTTCATACGATTGAACCACTTTGCACCTACACTGATCCCGACAGAAGAAGAGAAGGTGGAGAAATTCTTTGACGGACTGAGCTTTAAACTACAGAGACAGATTGGTTCTGTTGTACCTACTTCTTATACGGACGTCCTTTAAGCATCTCGACGCATGGAACGCGTCAACTGGAGGAAGTCCAGCCAGAAGAGACCACATGCATTAGTACCAACTCGAGCATCACACGGGGAGCCTGCAAAGTGACCCCAGATGAATCCACCACATAGAGCAGCACCACGAGCCCCATCCCTTCCTACTTGTCACTATTGTGGCAAGGTAGGCCATATTGAGAGGGAGTGCAAACGCAAATTGAGATTATGTTTAGCTTGCGAATCTATCATCATTTAGCCAGGGATTGCCCTGAGCGTCGGGGAGGAACACCGATGGTTTATCCACCTGCTTTACCTGCTCTGGAGCCAGTCCAGCAGCCACATCGACTAGCTTATCCAGCACCAAGAGCATCACATGCGAAAGATGGAGGATTCAGACCACCCGCACCAGGAGGATATCAGCCGAGGCGACCCTTGGTATCACAGGAATCACTCTTCCAGCTGGCCCAGCAACAGCAGAGGGCACCACCACAGGGACGTAGACATGCTTTTACGATGACAGTGGATAAGGCACGGACTCGAGGAGTAGCGATTATTGGTAAGATTTAGTCTTATCATAGCTAGTTATAGTAACGAATATTCCTAGTAATACTTTAGCATGTGCCTGTTAATTCTATTCCCTAGTCTATACCTAGTATTAGGTTAGCATGAACTTGTTAGTCTAGAGTAGTAATATTTAAGAGGTACCCAAGTTTTCATAAGCTGTAGGAATATTCCTAATCCGACACCTTTACTCTTGAGTTACTCATATCTCATTGCTTAGGAAAAAGTTTTTTTTATTGCTTCCCTATGTGTTCTGCTTGAACAAAACCCTCACCCTTCCTCTCAATTTTTTTCTTGTTCATAGCACCTTATCCTTTGTGTTGTGCTTCAACAAATGTCATACAACCGCATCATCTCTTCTGGAGCAAACCTTTCCTGACCTGTTACATTTTTTTCTTAAATTACGAGAATACAATTCTTTTAAGGTGGGTAGATTGTGAGCACCTTAGTTTTTATATAGGGTTAGTTCGGTAATTAATAATCATTTTTTTCATATTAAATATTTATTCGATAATTTAATTAAACTTTGGAAATCAACCACCATGGTTTTAAGATCTTGAGTGCAATACTAGCTTTTCCCTTCTAACCAACCTAGCTTGCTCGACTTAGACGAGTCAAATTAGGCTCCTGCCATGACTGTCACTCACAAATTTGCAATCCCAGGTCTTATTTTGGTCGCACAACTTTAATAACACAATTACGAGAAAACGATGATTAATTAACCCTTTTTGTCGTGACATACGATTTTAACACACCACCCCAACCCATTGCTTCCAACTAAATCCATACTATGAGCCTAACTGGTCCTATTACGCACATGACACTCGAGTTACGTTATTCGAACCCTCTGTACGCTTCCAATATAATATTAAGTAGAAAATAGAATTTATGGATTTATTTAACTAATTTAATATTTATTCATATTTGGTAAATATCTTTTAAATTGATATAATTTTGGTGGTAAATTAATTGTTGAAAGAAATATAAATTTTCTAGAATTTTTTTCAAGTACCTAACTATTTTTGGGAATTTTTTACATATAATTATGAATAAAATAAAATAAAAGGAAAAGAATAACTATTTTCTAACTACCCTACCAGCTAACTTAACCCAGACCCAACCCTATTGTAAACCCCCTCAAAATTCTTATTTTAGATAGACTAAATATGGTTAAAAAATTTGGTTTAGCATCAGTGTGTTTAAGGTTTAGAAATTAGGTTGCGTAGACTGGTTATTTAATTTAAACCCTTGGTGAACCTTACCGTTGCTACAATAATTAGAGCCCAACAATAGCCTTTAATTTCTAACAAATTATTGCATTCTTGACCTGACAAGCTAATCTAGGCGCTGGACATTTCTGTCACTCACAAACACACTCCCTTGTGCTCTAATTTAATTGCACAACTTTCCAGTCAGGAAATTAATTCTTTAATCCTATGTCGCGTACCTATGTCGTTGCCATCGATTTGGGGACACAAACTCAACACGTTTTGCAGAACAAATTAAAAAGGCCAAGACTGACACCAAGCCTACACCGTTCATGACCTTTGTGTCACTCCTAATTGAGATCCTATGTGCCCCCATATAATTTAAGAGCACATGATACTTTATTTAATTAAATTGGGGATAACAACTTAAACTAATCCCAATCTAACCCCAATTTAACCCAACACCCATTCATGAGACCCATACAAAACATACAACACCCTCTCATCCTACAAAATACCAAATACCACTTCCCACACCAAATTCTCACCATTTTTCCTTCAAGTGAAAATATCCAAATGATAAGGGGCTTAATGGCAAAAAGGGTGCTAGGTGTCACCATCCTATTGGTGTAAACAAATAAAGAACCCCCCAACCTCACATGTTCGGTCATATCCTCACTCTTTTCCATGCTATGTACAACTCTCTCATGATTAATCATGACCCTTGATTCAATTTCCTACTCCATCTCAACCACACACTCACTCTATACTAACACACACTCAACCCCCCCTCACATGTGGCCGGCCCTAATCCCTAGTAAAACCTAGGAACCCCCCTCTCTCCTCCCTCTACTTAATCCAACCGAACACACCTTTCTTCTTCACTTCTTCTTCACTTTTACTTCTTTTTCTTCTTCTTCTTCTTCTTCTTCTTCTTCTTCAGCCGAGCTCCGGCCACCACCACCTTCAGCACCCACCACCGTCTTTACCTCGACCTGAGCAGCAGCGCCGCTGCGATTTCCTTTATTTTCTCCACCGCCGTGGACCACTTCCAGCCGCCACCGTCTTCACTATACCCCGACCTGAGCAACACTACCGCTACCATTTTCTTCACCGCCTCAGCCTCACTGCCATCTCCACCACCACCACGAACGACTAGCTCCACCACCATGAACGACCAGCACCACCACCATGAACGACCAGCATCACCACCACCTACTGTCAACACCCCCGCACCACCACCTTCACCTGCTGCCCCTCCATCAGAGCACCACCACCCCGACCTCCATGACCAACATCACCACCACCACGACCACCACCTCCAGTATCACCACCAAGACCACCACCTCCAGCACCACCATCCCGACCTCCACGACCAGCATCACCACCACCACGACCACCACCTCCAGCACCACCACCCTCACATAGCCGAGCACCACCACCTTCATGCAGCCGAGCACCCCCACCACCTCGGTCGACACGTGTGCCAAACCTGCGGTCGATGCCATCCCTGACCGAAGCCACATCACCGCCGCAGCCACCACCCGCAGCCACCTGGGTAACTCCTCACCCTTCTCTTTTTGTGTAGTTATGTTGTTTGTGCTAGAGAAACCCTAGTTAGGGTTAGGGTTTCATAAATACATCACATGCATTTTTATGGTAAATGTTGAGGTTAGATATATATGTGAAATAGTTATATAGTAATTTAATTAAAGTTATTTATATGTGCATTTGATAATTTATAACTAATTATTTAAGGATTAATAAATTGGGTATATAAAATAACGTCAGTGAATATAATGATGGTATGGTTGAGGATGAGCATAACTTAAATGACTGAAATCATTGTGATGAATATTAGGGGTTTGAGATTTTGTTTGAGGATGTTATACTGATTGTTGATCGTATTTGATGTAACGTTACCCTAGTCAACTTGGGTCAACCCTCTAGTTAGTATCTACGTGATCTATGTAACTAAGACAGAAGCCTATGCTAGATGTTTTGTCACCTCTTATTTTAGAATAGTATCGAGCTAGATTATTATTTAATTTTATATATCGTCTCTAGGTACTTCGGGATCCATGGACTTGGATGGTGTACCGGAGCCCCACCTTCAACATCCGGATCCAGGCAAGTGTAACTTGCCATCCTGTATCTTAGTTCCAGATTTACTGTTTATTCTATCTATGTATTGTGTACGCTTTGGATCAGAATCGTTACTTGGCGTCCAGGTCATATCCGGGTGCAGACGTTCGTTGGTAACGTCTAGTATCGATTGATAGTTATTCGCGACACCTTGATGTACCTACTTGGTTACATCAAAATCCTAGGACACATTCAGATACCGTCATCGTGCCAGACTTCATGTATCCTGATACTGTCAATATGACCGAAATCTGGGATGACTTTAGAGTCATGATTGTTGATAGTTACCTCAGTATGACAAGACTGTTAGATAAAGATTCAGGTTCAGCGAGCACTCATTGACCGTATTGAGAGGGAAAGACGGTTACTAGATGTTTGGGCTACTTTGCACGTGCTATATATATGTATATGTTCCTATTTATGTAGTGATCCTGTATCCGGAGTCGTAGTATCACCCGTGTGACTCTGTGTTCGGCGCTACAGTATGCCCTGTGTGTCTCTGTGCCTCGAAGCTACGATTTTATATTTGGAAAACCCACACGTCGAACATTGTCTTCAAAGTTGTGTCTCACTTAGGTGGTTATGCTAGATTACACCAGCGTAGCACTTGTTTCTTTCTGTTATACTATGGCATACTATTTTTGTACCTTTTTACGTCCCTCTGAGGACCTGGTTCCCTTTCAGGCTTAGGCGAGGAGGACTACCCGGAGGAGTACGGACCGGGTGTATATCTAGGAGCAGGACCTGTTACAGAGGACGAGATCCTTCCCGAGGATTTTGTTTGATCTCTGGTAGTGACTTCACCCTGGGCCTGTATTATTATCTAGTTTGCAGAAACTGGCCCTAGTTATCTTACTGCTTCCATTCATTCAGTATTTGTATTAGCGGGTTTGTTTCCGTGTGACTCTCCTTGTATTTGTATTATGATACATTTCCAGTCTTATTTCCCTTCTGTACATTAGTAGATATGATTTATCTATGTGCTCTATATTCAGATGTCTGTGGATGAGATTTAGTTTTACTGTCTATATTTTATATGTTGGGTTTATTATTGTACTTTACAGCTTAGGTACACTCCATCGGGTCCATTAGATTGGGATGCCCGTCGAAGTGTACCTACTGGCCATTGCCACGTGGCTCAGTTCCTTATATTTGCAACTGGGGCATGACATAATTTTGTGGTGGCCAATGCAGGTCCAATTTAAATTGTCTTGGTTACCTGACTGTGCCAAGCGAGCCTGCAAATTAGGAATAGATATTAGGAATCTCATCTACATGCTTGAGTACTTCACATGACACCTCTATTTTGATTTTATTTTTGCCAATTTGCATCCTGTTTAAATTCCTAAACGCTGATCTTAAACGTGACTTCTTTTCAGAGTTATGAATCTCCGTAGTGGACGTGTCACGCAGCCGGGCGATGTCCCCGTGACGCAGGGTCATCAGGGGAACCAGAACTAGGGCATGTTCTTTTGTTGATCCCAGCTCCACGGAGACAGTCATCTGGGCAGCCAGAGGTGCCTTCAGACGGGCACCAGACTCCGCACCAGGCAGGTCATGAGGACCAGAGGACCGCAAGATAGGAGGTGCAACAGTTGCCCCCACCACCTCCATTTCCTCTACAGATGCTATGCATGCCTTTCCCAACAGGACAACCCATGGACGGGCCGCAGATATTCCAGATGGTCTACGTTATGTTGCAGGCCCAGCAGTAGGTCCAGCAGCAGGCTCAGCAGCAGGCCCAACAGTGCCAGGATAAGACCTTGAGAGAGAGAGTATTGTGACGGCCTTGGGACAGGCGTCACCACCAGCTCGCCAGTCGACGATGGGGTCTGTCATAGACTTTTGTCGTATGATACCACTTCCATTTTCTATCATGGAGGAGCCGACAGAGGTTCATACATGGCTCACCAGCATTCAACACCAGCTGGAGGCCACTGATCTCCCGAGTCATAGATGGATGACCGATGTCAGGATGCACCTTACCAGCAACGCTCATCACTGGTGGCTTTCAGAGGAGGAGCATTTAGGGCCCGATCGGGTCACATGGAAGGAGTTCTCTAGGCTCTTCCAGGAGATGTATATTCCTTCTATTGCCAGAGCAGAACTTCGGGACAGGTTCCAAAACCTTTTGCAGGGCAGTTTGACCATTGAGGAATACAATGCTGAGTTCCTCCGTTTGAGCCATTTTGCACCATACTTGATCCCGATCGAGGAGAAGAAGGTCGAGAAGTTCTATAAAGGCCTGAGTTTTGAGATGCAGAGATTTATTAGGTCTATATCCCCCACCTCCTACTTCGAGGTTCTATTAGCAGTTCAATGCCAGGATCGCATCAATAAGATGGAGGCCAGTCTAAAATGCTCATGTGCATTGTCATCATCAGTTCGAGCTTCACAGGGAGGAACTACAAAATATCCCCTGGTACCACAACAGCAGAGAGCAGCACCCCTGTAGGGACCAATTATTCCCACATGCCATTACTGCGGCAAGAGAGGACACTTGTTGAGGGACTCTCGACAAAGGCTGGGAGTATGCCTGAGATGTGGGTCTGACCAGCATGCAGTCCGGGATTGCCCAGACCAGAGGACTCCAGTACCGATGGTTCATCGACCAGCCTTGCCATCACCGAGGCCTTACCAGCAGCCTCTCGGACCGAGGCTGCCCTACGGAGGAGCTGGGGCACTACGATCACCAGCAACAGGAGAAAATCAGAGGAGGCCACCCTTGGCCCCACAGGTAGTTCGATTCCAGCAGGCTCGACAACAGCCGAGGGCACGAGCACCAGGACATGGCCAAGCCTATGCGATGACCATTGAGGAGGCAGAGACAGATGGAGAGGTGATCGCAGGTACTATTTTAGTAGCTTCATTACCAGTAGTAATATTATTTGATTCTGGTGCCACACACTCTTTCATATCTGCTAGTTTCGTGGCCACCCATAGAATACCAACTGTACCCCTTCCGAAGATTAAGAGGATTCTTACGGAAGGTGGAATAGTACCAGTTTGCGATACTTATAGATCTTGTTCAGTAGTTATTTGCGGGCGAGAGATGCGTGCCCAATTTCTAGTCTTCTCCATGCCGGACTATGACATTATCCTAGGCATGGATTGGTTGAGCCAATACCATGTAACGCTAGATTGCTGACGTGGTTGCGTTATATTTAGACCACCAGATCACCCTGAGTTTGAGTTTCTTCGGGGAGCCCGAGAGCATCGTGTCCAACCTATCTTAGCGGCACACATTGCAGAAGGTGAACCGGTGTACCCTTACTTTATATCAGAGTTTGAGGATGTGTTTCCAGAGGATCTTCCAGGCCTGCCACCTGATAGAGAGATAGAATTCACTATAGAGTTGACTCCCGGAGCTAAGCCAGTTACTTCCCCCATCTACAGACTACCACAGAAGAAGTTGGTTGAGTTGAAGGTCCAAGTAGATGATCTCTTAGACAAGGGTTTCATCCCAGAGCTGAGCCAGTTACTTCCCCCATCTACAGAAAGCTTGTTGGTTTATCATTAATTGTCACGTCCCAGTCCCAAAATACGTAGGACTATGACACGTAAGCATGCCAGCCGCAGGTATATGGCAACTCCAATATATGGAAATCATAACACACACGTACGCTGTATAATGAATAATAATTCATAAGTGGTATAACTATCACAAGTCACAGGGTATAACTAAATTTTATCCACAGAAAATCAAATATAAATAATAACCAATATCTATGAAACTAGATCTCAATACAAAGTATCTAAAGATGATAGTTGGATGGAAAAAAATCCACTACCAACTCGAATATAAAATAAACACAATATAAGTACATCCATTAATAAGCAATAAGGCTCGAAGAGAAGACCTCCTCGCAAATATAAGTAACTAGTCCGGATATGCGCTCCTGCGAGTACTCATGAATATCTACACCTGGAAAGGGACCAGATCCTCAGAGGGACATAACAAGATACATAGAAGCATGCCAATAAAGTACTAAAATAAATATCCAATGGGTCACCTAACCATCTATGTGAATGCAGTTTGAGAATAACTTTCTAACAAGTGGGCTATCTGGCCATAAAATGGGATTGGCATGATTCTCTCGGAGAATCAGGGGCCTACAAAGTATGTCATCTTTTGAACGACAGAGGCCGCCAAGTAGTATAGGGGTCATCACGACCGCGTATCTTCGGCGGAGCGTACGGGTTACATAAAAAGGAAAGTGCAACCTACCTTAGCGGTGTCCAACCTACCTTAGTGGCACACATTGCAGAAGGTGAATCGGTGTACCCTCACTTTATATTAGAGTTTGAGGATGTGTTTTCAGAGGATCTTCCAGGCCTACCACCTGACATAGAGATAGAGTTCACTATAGAGTTGACTCCCGGAGCTGAGCCAGTTACTTTTCCTATCTACAGACTAGCACAGAAGAAGTTGGTTGAGTTGAAGGTCCAAGTAGATGATCTCTTAGACAAGGGTTTCATCCTGGAGCTGATCCAGTTACTTCCCCCATCTACAGAAAGCTTGTTGGTTTACCATTAATGCTCCATCTTGATGCTCAGGACAATCCTTGGCTAAATGTTGGTTGGATTCACAAATCAAGCATAATCCTAATTTGCGTCTGTACTCGTTCTCAATATAGCCTCACTTGCCACAATATTGACATGTAGGCAGGAATAAGGCTCTTGGTGCTGCTCTCTGTGGTGGTTTTCTCTGGGGTCACTTTGCAGCTCTTTCCTAATGTGCTTGGTCTGGTGTTGATGCATGCGGCCGCTTCTGACTGGACTCTCTCTTAGTGATGTGCTCCATGCGTTGGGCTGCAATAAGGACTTTCGTGTCTAAAGTAGTTGCAACGTAGCCGATTAATTTCTGTAGCTCAGAGCTAAGTCCGTCAAAGAACTTCTCCGCTTGGCTTTGCTGGGCTTCTTGATGAACCTTCTGCTGGGCTTGCATCATTGCGTAGAATATTTGAAACATCTGTTGCCCGTCCATAGCTTGCCCTAGTGAGAATATGGGCATTAGTGGAGAAAACTGCGGAGGTGGAATGTTATCTCGCTGAAATCTAGAAGCATGCTGATTTGCTTGACTGCTTCGGTGAGTGGAGGGATCTCCACTTAATGGCGTCACATTATCTTCTCCGTAGGTGGCTATAGCACCTTGTGGTGTTCTTGTAGGAGTTTCGTCGTTTGCTTGTGGATCCATTTCTTTGCATCCAAAATAAACTATAAGAGGCGTAAAGAGCAATCAAGGCATGATGCAAGTCAAGAAATTTGAATCCGATATAGAGATCAAGAACGATTCAATCAAGTGGATGAGATCCTATAACTTATCCTATCTTTGTCGCATGCTTGCTCAGTTCCTAAGTTAAAACCGAAGCAATTAGTCATTGACCTGCATGGGCCACTATAAAAACCATGTCACGCTTCAGTCCCAAAATATCGAGGGACTAGGCACGTGGCAATGGCCAGCAGCACACACCGATGGGCGACCCAATTTAATGGACCCATCAGGGTATACTTAAGCTGTAATACAACAATAATGGGCTATACTACTAATCTCATCCATAGAAGATAAATACAATCAATATCAGAATAATCAAGATAAAATAATAATCAACAAGTCTCAATAAATATCTCGGGGAACAACCCGATGATATGTCTGATACAACAGTTCAATAGACAGGAAATAGAAGTCCAACAAATAGAAATAACTGAGTATAATAAACCAGATACTCAGGAGAAATCCTCTGCGATCACCTCGTCCTCTGGTTCTGGTACTGCTCCAATGTCTGCTTCTGTCCCGTATACCTCAGGGTAGATCTCTTCTGCTAAACCTGGGGACATAATCCGGATCCAGGTCCTCAGGGGTAATAGCAAGGTACAAGAATTACTCAAGCCAAAATAAATGCAGTGCAATAATAAATGAATCAATAGGATAGACTATGTAACAAGCTATATGATATGCAAGTTGAGAGCATTAATCATACTCAGGCTGAGACTACTATAGGCTCTGTATCGGGGAAACCCATAGCAGCATTTTC